>PJEM01017768.1:0-20906 GCA_004023845.1 Helogale parvula
GTCTCCCCACGGGCACGAGCGGCACTTCTGGTGGGATGTTTCTTCCCCGTGGGGAACTGTCCTGCCCTTTGTGGGAACATTCCGCACCATTTCTCTTTCCCACGAAAGGGCAGCTGAAGCCCCACTCATTGTGGGACAAGGGAACAAGTACTGTTGGTCCCTTTCCCAACATTCCTAGATGCGGAGGATGGGGGGGGGGTCCCCTGGTGGAGAGCCTGTGTTAGGAGGCCAGTAGAAATATTTCTCCCCTTCCTCCTTCTCCTTTTAATTCTTTTATTGTTTTATTTATTTTTGATTCAGAGAGAGACAGAGCATGAGAGCCGGAGGGGCAGAGAGAGAAGGAGACACAGAACCGGAAGCAGGCTCCAGGCTCTGAGCTAGCTGTCTGCACAGAGCCCGACGCGGGGCTCGAACCCACCAACGTGAGATCGGACCTGAGCCTAAGTCGGAGGCTTAACCGACTGAGCCACCCAGGCGCCCCGTCTTTCTCCTCCTCCTGATCTCAGGTCTGTCCCTGTATACATGGGCTCCACAGTTAGCCCGGAGAATGATGAGTCCTTGATCATGTACCTCCTTCCGATATTTTACTGATTCTCTTCTCCCCCCCCTTCCCCCTCCCCCACTGAAGGCACACCATGGGGGATGGGAGGTTTCTGAAGTTTGTAGATGAGGTGGGGGTCACTTATCTGCTGACAATATCAAAGATGCAAAGTGACCCCTGCATCTCCCAAGAGTGACATCTGGGATAGAGTGACCAGGTACTGACCCCAATATTCTTGGTGTTCATAATGATATAAATTAAGACAGAATTATTTGGTTGTAACTTTTTGTTTCAATATCAAAATTAATAAAATATATGAGCCAGCTATCTTTTACTAGATATGGAAAAGGTGGAATTTAACAAAAAAAATTCTACAGTAGTTACGGTGATACAGCATTCAGGAGCATTTTAGTAAAAGCATTATAAAAGGTATTCCGTTCGTTGAAAAATTGGAGAATAAATATATCTTACTTAACTGTGATCTTGTTTTCTGAAATCAAAAGCTAAGAGCAAGTGGCCTGGAAAAGGATTTTTTTTTTTTACTGTTTATTTATTTTTGAAGTGGGGGAGGAGGGGATGAGAGAGAGGGAGACACAGAATCCTAAGCAGGCTAAGCTGTCAGCACAGAGCCGGATGTGGGGCTCGAACTCACCAATGATGAGATCATGACTGAGCCAAAGTCGGACACTTAACCAATTCAACCACCCAGGTGCCCCAAAGGATTTTCTGATGTGTGAACTTATGTATAAGTCATTGAAAGGCTTCAAAACTGCTCTCACGAATCACCCATTGCTCTCAGGGCGAAGCCTCAAAGCATCCACATGCTCCTTGAGGTCAGAAAGATTTGGGTCCACTTCCTTTGGGATTTCTGGTACATTAAAAATGGGATAAATGCCAGAACAATTTACAAAAACTGTAGCAGTTTTTGAAAGTCTATATCCAGCACACACACACACACACACACACACACACACCATGCAATCTAAGTTTGCTACTCACAAGTCAATTACAGGATTTATAAAAGCGCATGGATTCTTAGGGCAACGGAGGCCACGAGGTCCGGAACCTGGAAACAATCGGGGAGAGGCCATCTTTTATTTAAGCCTCAGAGGCGGCTCCTGGCCTATACCGATAGTCTCCCTGGAGGGAAACTCAACAGGGAAGGGCAGCCTTCAAACTGCACTTTGGGGGGAGGGGGATTTACTGTTCCTTACCTCCCACCTTGCAAGTTCATCTTCCTGCTGAAGCTAAAGTGGGCATGAGCTCACCTTCTCCGCACCAAGCCCAGGAAGGAGTTCAGCACTGAGCAGGCACTCAGCAAGTAACGCCGACCCGGAATTGGTGCAGGAGAAGCAAACGGACTGGTCCCCCCAACCCTACAGATTCCCAGAGGGGATGCTGGACGCGTCGGCCCCACTGGGGACTACCAGTCCCAGCGGCCCCTGCGGGCTTGGTTAGGGGGCTCGCAGGGGTTTTCCACCGAGCGGGGCTCCAGCCGGACAAAATCCTGGAGCCTCTCGCAGCGCAGGGAAGGCCTCACGTTGCCCTGGGCGCACGGCGCACCTCTGCTAAGCGTCGGCCGGCGGGCGCGACGGCGGAGAGCACCTGCGGCCCCCGCGCTCCGCGCCTGCGCGCCGCCCGCCGCCGGGCCGGGCGCTCCTCCGCCCGCACCGTGGAGCGTGCGCGCCGCGTGCGCCTTCGGGAAGCTTCGGGGCGCCGGCCGCGCCCTGGGGCCGCCCACGCCTGTGCTGGAGAGGAGACGTGACCCGTCCGGTGAGTAGTGGCCCGGAGCTCCCCGGCGCCTCCAGAGGAGCGCGCGTGCCCAGGAGGACGCTCCCGAGCCCGGCCCTGGAGGGCGCTCCCCGCGCCGTAGGGGGCGCCCCGCGGCCCCGGCGGGACCCCGTCTCCACGGCCTCCCCCGACGCCGCCTGCGCCCCCGCCTCGCTGGGCAGGGGGCTTCCGGGACTTGAGGGGCTCTGGGAGTGGCATCCCAAAGAGCGCGCTAAGCCTGCAGGGGGTCTTGTTCTCTCCAGAGCTTGCCGTTAGAGTAACCAATTTAACACTGTGAAGTCTTAAAAAAATTTTTTAACTGTTTATTTTTTTAAATAGATTCTTTTTTTATGGGTTTTATTTATTTTTGAGAGACAGAGAGACACAGCGGGGAGAGGAGAGTCAAAGAGAGAGGGAGACACAGAATCTGAAACAGGCGCCAGGCTCTAAACTAGTTGTCAACATAGAGCCCGATGCGGGGCTCGAACCCACGAACCGTGAGATCATGACCTGAGACGAAGCCGGCCACAACTGACGGAGCCACCCAGCCGCCCCTAAATGTTTATTTATTTTCGAGAGAAACCGAGACAAAGCATGAGCGGGGAGGGGCAGAGAGGAGGAGACACAGAATCGGAAACGGGCCCCAGGCTGCGCCAAGCTGTCAGCACAGAGCCCGACTGGGGCTCGAACTCACGGACTTAGAGATCATGGCCTGAGCCACCCAGACACTCCTTAGCACCTAAAAATCTTAAAGTAGGGCATGCTAGACTTTTTTAAATTATTATTGACTAAATTTCACTTTTAGGGGCGCCTGGGTGGCTCAGTCGGTTGAGTGTCCAACTTCGGCTCAGGTCATGATCTCGTGGTTCATGGGTTCGAGCCCCGCATTGGGCTCTGTGCTGACAGCTCAGAGCCTGGAGCCTGTTTCAGATTCTGTATCTCCCTCTCTCTCTGACCCTCCCCTGCTCGCGCTGTCTCTCTCTGTCTCTCAAAAATAAATAAAAAACATTTGAAAAATTTAAAAAAAACATTGGGGGAAATTACTGTGTAGAGCTCTCATTTTGACATTGTAACATGATTGTAGCGATATGTATCACATTGTGTGATTATAGTACAATATTATCATCTGCATTCATTATGCCCTGCATCGGATCTCTGTGGTTTATTCCCTACTCATTACAAGTTTGTACTTTGAAACAGCCACGGTCTAATCCCCGCATCTCCCGCTAATCACTGTTTACTCTCCAGTCGTTTTACAGGTTTGATTTGTTTTCAGATCCCACGTATGAGTGAGGGCACACAGTAGGCGTCTTGCTGTCTGACTTCTCTCACTTAGCGTGATGTGCTCAGCCTCTGTCCATGTGTTGTAAGTGGCAAGGATGTCTTCCCTCAGTGTTACATTGTGTATATGTCCTTCACCTCTTTTTAAAAAGATTTTATTAGTTTATCTTTACACCCAACGTGGGACTAGAACTCACAACCCCGAGGTCAGGAGTCGCACACTCCATCGGCGGAGCCAGCCAGGTACCCCTGTACTCCATCTTTTTATCCGTCCATCCGTTGATCGGTATTTGTCGTTTCCGTATCTAGGCTCCTGTGAATACTGCTAACGAGTATGGGTGTGCAGAGGTCGCCTTGAAATCCTGTTTTCACTTCATTTGGGTGTAGTCCCGGAACTGACATTGCTGGGTCATATAGAGTCCGTTTTTAATTTTTTGAGGAATCCCCATATTGCTTTCCATAGCGGTTGGACCATTTACATCCCCCTACGGTGAACAAGGGTTTGTTTTTGGTTTTAGTTTTCACCACATCCTCACGAGCACCTTTTGTCTAGTCTTTTCTTTTTTTTAAGTTTACTTATTTTGAGAGAGAGAAAGAGCACGTGCGCATGCCCCACTAGGAGTGAGGCAGAGAGAGAACCCCAAGCAGGCTCCGCACTGTCAGTGCAAGCCAGACGCAGCCCTCGATCTCATGAGCTGGGAGATCATGACCTGAGCCGAAATCAAGAGTAGGACACGCCGCCACCTGAGCCACCCAGGCGCCCTCTTCTTGGCGGTGGCCGTCCTGACAGCTGTGAGGTGAAGTCTCACTGTGGTCTGAGTTTGCGTTTCCCTGGTGACTGTGACAGTGAGCATCTTCTCTCATGTCCTGTCGGCCATCTGGATGGATTTCTCTGTGGCGAGATGTCTGTTACTTTTTCTGCCCATGTTTTAATCAGATTCTTTTTGTTGTGGTTGTTAGTAGGTTGCATGAGTTCTTTATGTATTTTGCATATTAATCCCTTATCTGATACGTGGCTTGCAAAAATTGTCTCCTGTGGGTTGTCTTTTCACTTTGTTAATTGTTTCTTTTAAGGTATTTATTTTTGAGAGAGAGAGAGAGAGAGACAGAGCACACGTGTTTATATACTATTCTGAAAAAGAGTTCCACTTTTCTAATGCCGACTGTCCCTTAATCAGACGTTTTTGTATTTGTGTCCTTCTGTTTCCACCTGAGGAACTCTGTTCAGCATTTCCTGTTGGGCAGTTGCGTGACCATGAGCTTCCTCAGTGTTTGTCTGAGCAAGTGTCTCCTCGCCTTCGCATCTGAAGAGTATGCGTGGCTGGCAGGTTCTGTCTTCCAGTATTTTGAGGATGCCGTTTCACTGTCCCCTGACCTCCAGAATTTCTGCTGCGGAATCTGCTGATCCTCTGAGGGAGGTTCCTTTACAGGTTACTCCCTCTGCCTCCACCCCCCCCACACACACCCCCCCTTTAAAATCCTTTTTTATCATTGTCTTTTGACAGAGTTGTTGTGATGTGTCTTGGAGAAGGTCCTTTTGCTGTGAGATGATAAGGTGTTCTGTTAGCTTCATGGGCTTTTAAATTCAGTTTCTTCCCCAGGTTCGGGGAGTTCTTAGCTATTGTTTCTTTAAATACAGTCTCTATTCCCCTCACCCTCTCTCTCCTCCTTCTGGCATACTTGTTTATCTGGTGTTGCTTCCTCTAATGGAGTCTGATCATTCTTGTAGGGTTTTATGTGGGGTTTCTTTTTCCAGAAATTTTTTTAAGTTTATTTATTTTGAGAGAGAGAGCCCCTGCACATGAGCAGGGGAGGGGCAGAGAGAGTAGGAAAGATAGAGAACCACAAGCAGGCTCAGCACTGCCAGCACAAGGTCTGACATGGTACCGAACTCAGTAACCATGAGATCATGACCTGAGCCAAAATCGAGAATCAGACCCCTTAACCAACTGAGCCACCCAGGCGCCCCAGAGATTTTATTTTTTTAAGTAACCCCTACACCCAACAGGGGGCTCAAACCCACAACCCCAAGATCAGGAGTTGTGCGCTCCACCCACTGAGCCAGCTGGGCACCCCAGCTCTCCTGAATTCTTATATATCAGATCACAGTCTTGTGCTTTTGGGTTTAGTTGGTTGCTGGAAAATTGTCATTTGCTTTTTGTGATGCGATATTGCTGTGATTTTTCTGGCATTTGATGAGAAGTCTCCCAGCCCCTGCACTTGAAGTAGGGACCCTCTTCTTACTTGGGTAAGGTTCTGTCTACTTTGATTCTAATCTAATGGTTCAAGCCCTGGGCCCTATAGGAGCCTTTCTTCTGTTTTCCAGAAGGTGGCGCTAGGGCACAAGTCTTGGTCTCTCTTGCCTGAGCTGCCTTCCAGCTAAGGTTGGGAGCCTGTGAAAAAGCAGGTGGCACGAAGTCGGGGGATGCCCGTGCTTGGCGCTGTGGCTTTGGGAGGAGCCCCGGGGCCCCCAACCTGGGCAGACGCCGCCGGAGCCAGTTCCTTCAGTTCTGTGTGCAATGTCCCCCTCGCCAGCCTAACCCCAGCCTCCCCTCTGGTCTTAGCACTCTCTCCTCCGAAACGGGGGTGTTGCTGAAGAGCGGGGACCCCTCCAGCACGGCCAGCATGCGGACTTTCACTGGCCCCTTCTCTGCCCACCTCCTCCACTGCCACCGCACGGCAGCCGCCTCCAGGCCCCAGCCACCCACCCTCCATGCACAGAAGGATGAGTCTGGCGTCCTGGTGGGCTGTGCAGGGGTGAGAGAGGAAAGTGAGAGAGCGAAGGACCGGCTGCTGTCCCAGCGATGCTAATGCCACTCTGGTTGTACCATCTTGCGTGGGTTTAGACATGTACGTGCCTCGCGCCATGGGAGACGCAAGATGTCCCTCACCCAGAAAGCGCGGACCCTGTGCTGCTGCTGTGGCGTCCCTGTGTCTCCGCAGGTCCCGGCAGTGGTAGGACCCCGGCGAGTGCACAGTGGCAGGCTGGCAGCATGCCCAGTGTGAGCACGCACTCACCATTCCCCTCCCACCCGGTGAACCCCACCTCAGCACCGCGCTCCGTCACCCACATCCTGTTGAGGGGGCAAGGGGCTGGCCCAGAGATGGACAAAGCCCCGGCATCGCGGGGCGCTGCGTGTGACAGCCTTCGCTCTGGCGGTGAAAGGTTTGTGGACGGTCTTTTCCCCTCATCTCTTCATTCCTTGATCCTGCAGATGGGACCTGGCTCACTGCTTGGTGTCCTAGAACAAACCTCAGAACCCAGGTGGATGTTCAGGACAGGACAAAGGTCCATCCCGCCTCTGTCCCCCACCCGGGTGGGCTTGTGGCGACTTTGTCAGCTCCCGCTGCTCTCACTGAGGACGGTAGACTGGGGGGGGGGGGGCGGTTAGGGAGCAAATGCTTATTTGTCTCGTTCTGGAGGCTGAAATTCCGAGACGAGGTGTAAGCGTGTTTGGCCTCAGTGCGGCCACTCTTCCCGCTTCTCAGACCGCTGCCTTTCCCCCTGTCTCCTTCCCCGTGAAGACAGATCACCTCTCTGGTGTCCCTTCTAAGAAGAGACAGGTCCTGTGCACGAAGACTCCATGCTTATGACCTGATTGTCGCCCAGAGCCCCGCCTCCCGACGTCATCACCTCGGGAGTTAGGGTTTCCACTCGTGAACTTTCGGGAAACACATTCAGTCCATACAAGCAGGATACTGCAACCCAGTTGTTCTTCTCCTGGCTACTCGTTGGCCCCTTCGGGATTAAAAATAATTCAGGGGGGCGCCTGGGTGGCTCAGTCAGTTAAGAGTCTGACTTCGATTCAGGTCATGAACTTGGATTTGTGAGTTAGAGCCTCACTTTGGGCTCTGCGCTGACAGTGAGGAGACTGCTTAGGATTCTCTCTCTCCCCCTCTCTGTCTGCCCCTACTCCACTCGCATGTGCTCTCTCTCGTTCTCTCTCAAAATAAATAAACAAAAAAATAGTTACGAATTCTGTTGCACAGAAGTGACAAATCTGGCCCTGAGGATTTCTTTTTAAGACTCTTTTTGGGGCACCTGAGTGGCTCAGTCGGTTAAGCATCTGGCTTTGGCTCAGGTCATGATTTCACAGTTTGTGGGTTCGAGCTGTGCTAACAGCTCAGAGCCTGGAGCCTGTTTCCTATTCTGTGTCTCCCTCTCTCTCTGTCCCTCCCCTGCTCACACTGACTCTCTGTGTCTCTCAAAACACACAGACACACACACACACACACAAATTAAGACTCTTTTTAAATTATAGATTCAGTTATTTAAAAGAGTTCTAGAACTAGTCAGGTTATTTCACATCCCGTGAGTTTTGGTTGTGGGGTTCAAAGACATAGCCCGTTTCCCGTGTTCCCTTGTTACCCCCCCCCCCCCGCCCCGAGTGGCTGCAGGGTCTGTTTCTCACCTAACATTGTCATCTTCTCTCCGTGTGTCCTTGTTTGTCTGGCTGGAGATTTGTCACCTTCCTTGATCTTTTCAGAGAATCAGATTTGTTTGTTTGTTTGTTTCATCAGTTTTCTCTGTTTTTCTGTTTAACTCTTGACTTTATTATTTTTTCTTTCTGTTTTTATTTTAGGGGTTTTTTTCCTTTTCTTAAGGTGTAAGTCACCGCAGAGCCACCCAGCGGCCCCTTCAGTGCATTTTAAAGAGTTCTTTGAGACTTCCTCTTTTGACCTGTGGATTGTGTAGAAGGATGTTGTTTATTATGCACGTTTTGGAGATTTTCCTGTTATCGATCTAGTCTGATCCCCGCGTGGTCAGAGGACACACTCAGTGTTGTGACTGTCCTGTGGCCCGCGTACGCTCCGTCTGGGGAGGACCTCGTGGGCCCTTGGGTGTGCGTCCTACGGTACGGCTGGTGTCTGCAGGTGTCCGTCAGAGCTGTGGGTTGATGGTGGTGTCCTTTCCCATATCTGCTGACTCTCTGCCTGGTAGTTCTGTCAGTGACTGAGAGAAATTTTTTTAAAAAGGAAGAATATTGAAAGTGTCCATCCCCCAATAACTACATTTAAATAAAAAATACTGAGCTGTTAAAAATAATAAAGTGGAGGCCCTGTAGGCATAGAGCACAGTCATGGATATGGAATGTACGTTTTGAATATTACCCTCACTTTATAGGAAGCATGTCTGAAGCCGCTGATGAGGACAAGCTGAAGGTATTTCTTTCCAACTCCGTTACCTTGACAATGTCTCTGACTCAGCCCACCCTGTCCCGGATCCCAGTACAGGAAGTCCAAGGAGCTTACCAAAGCAGAGGAGGCAAAGGAATTCAGGGATCATCCCAGCCCGGCCTGCTCTAAATGCGGGCTTTGGTTCTGCAGCCCCGGGAGGGAGGGAACCTCGGGGGCATCTTTGGGCAGCCCTGCCCTTCCTTCCTCTCCCTTGACTCTCGGGCTTGATGACACACCCACCCCCTGCGGTGAGGGCCAGGTGGTGTGCAGGGCCAGCCCCACCAGCCAGTGCTGGTGTTGCAATCCTGCTCTGAATGCATTCACTCTCGGGGCTCAATTCTGACTCCTAGAAAACTCTGAGCACTGGGGCCAAAGGGTTCTCTCTGAGGAAAGAGACACCAGTTGGTACTGGGAATGTGGCGGATTCAGGCTAACGGAAAAGACACTGGACACTGGGGTGAGATGAGGTCAGCGGCATTGCTGAGTGTTGGAATGGCTGTAGTGAGACCCTTCACTGAGGTCGTTAAGAAGTGTGCGAAACTCTCCCTCCCCTCCATCCAAGCACACAAGGGTCTTCCAGCATGGGAAAAACCAGTTTTTGAGTTTATCTTATGAGAGAGAGCAGGGACACGAGCGGGGGAGGAACGGAGAGAGAGGATCCCAAGCAGGCTCTGTGCTGTCGGCGCAGAACCCCGTATGGGGCTTGAACCCACAAAGCTGCGAGATCATGGCCTCAGACGAAATCAAGAGTCTGACGCATAGCCAACTGGACCACCAGGCACACCTTTCATGGCAAAAAATTTTTTAAGTTTCCCTGTTTTATCATTAAGACTTTATTTTTAGGGGGGTTTGTTTGTTTTGTTTTTGAGAGAGAGAGAGAGAGAGAGACAGCATGAGATGGGGAGGGACAGATAGAGGGAGAGAGAGAATTTTAAGGTTCCACACTTCATATGCAGCCTGACTCAGGGCTTGATCCCATGACTGAGGTCATGACCTGAGCCAAAATCAAGAGTTGGACACTTAACCAACTGAGCCACCAGGAACCCCTTAAGATTTTAATTTTAAGTAATCTCTACACCCAACATGGGGCCTGAACTTGCAACCTCGAGATCAAGGGTCGTGCGCTCCATGGACGGAATCAGCCAGGTGCCCCACCCCCCACCCCCCACACCTGCCATCATGGAAAACTCATCTGCACACAGTTGTTGATGAAACAAACACAAATATCAATTAGGCTAAAGGAGATTAGAACGACGGGAATGATCTACTTGACCTAATTAACATTTTCAGAGCACGCTACACCCGCAATGACAGAATGTCCGTTATCTTCAAGTACACGCGAAGCATTAACCACAACAGGACACATGTAGTGTTAAAAACAAAAAGGTGCGGCGCCTGGTGGCTCAGCCACTTCAGCGTCTGACTCTTGATTTCCACTCAGGTCATGGTCTCTGGGTTCATGGACTTATGGGATCTCTTGGTTCTCTGGGTTCATTGACTTCATGCTGACAGTGCAGAGCCTGCTTAGGATTCTCTCTCAGCCTCTCTCTCAAAATTAATTAATTAATTAATTAAACAGTTTTAAAATATAAAATTAAAATTAAAAGCAGAGCACCTGGCTGGCTCAGTCAGTTAAGCGCCCAACTCTTGGCTTTAGCTCTGGTCATGATCTCACGGTCTGTGTTACACTAAGCCTTGGGTCAGACTCTGCACAAACAGCAAGCAGCCTGCTTGGGATTCCCTCTCTCCCTCTCTCTGCCCCTCCCCTGCTCATGCTCTCGCTCTCTCTCTCAAAAATAAGCAAATAAAAATTAAAAATAAATACACAGCAAAAAGGAAGGAAAGCAAATAGAAGGTTTGTGTCTCTCTGAGCACTCTAAATCCTAGTGTAATACATATTTAGGAAATTGGAGCCTGTGGGTGTTACTTTGAACTTAACGATGGTCTAAACCTATCTGTATACTCGTTTCTATGCATCACGCCAAAAGTTAGAGGCGACTCCTCCTCTTGAACATGGGTCATTTTTAGCGGCTTTCTTCTAACGACTAGCACGCAGGCAGGAGTGCCTTCCTCACACCCTGCCTGGTACTGAGAAAACCGTCTTCCCCTCAGCATCCACCTCTGGCAGCTCCTGAGGGAGGAGCTCCGGGCCCGGGAATGTTCTTCCTGGTCGGCGTTGCAGTGTGCTGTCCCGTCTGCAATCCTGCGCAGAACCTCTGTAGAGGATTACATCCTCTGGGAGCAGTGGATTCTCTAGGAAACCTTTAGGGAAAGTAAAGAGCTGTCAAATGTCCATCAAGCAAGACAAGTCAGAGCGCGACGTGCCACTGGCTGGGAGGCAAGGTCGTGTTTGTGGAGGTCCTGTTGACACACAGATAACCGGGACCTGAGTGAGGAGATACCAGACTAACCCAGCTGAGGGCCGTGGCCGTGATCTCAGCTCACAACAGTCAAGGGAAAACCAAGAGCGAAGAAGGAAGAACTGTGGCCGCTGAATGCCACCGTGACCCAGAGCTGGATTCTCTCCTTGGGAAAGGAGTCCTGGGACCGTTGGCACAAGGTGAATGAGCTCTGAGTGCCAGAAGGCGGTCGTGTGTCGGTGTGGAGTCCTGACCCAGAGGGGTACCCGTGGTCGTAGAAGAGAACGCCTGTGTCCCTGGGGGTCACACACTGGAGGGTGTGAGCCCTGACGGAGCGTCGCCGCATCTCGCCTTGTGACTGGTGCCCAAGCCAGGCGGCTTCCCTGCGGCGCCTGGAAGCCGTGTAGGCTGGAAGTTGCTACAGAAGGAAATATCAGCAGGATGCACCCTTCTTTAAAAAGATTTTATTTGTTGGGGCGCCTGGTGGCTCAGTCGGTTGAGTGGCTGACTTTGGCACAGGTCATCATCTCACAGTTCATGGGTTTAGCCCCGCGTCGGGCTCTGTGCTGACAGCTCAGAGCATGGAGTCTTGCTTCCGACTCTGTATCTCTCCCTCTTTCTCTGCCCCTCCCCTGCTCGTGCTGTCTTTCTGTGTCTCTCAAAAATAAATAAAAATCATTTAAAAATTTTTTAAAAAAGATGTTATTTGTGTGTTTTTAGATTATTTAAATCTTAATTTTCTGTATTTTTTAAATTAACATGCACTCCTTTACACTGCAGTTTAGAGATGTTATTTAGGTGTTCCTTAATAATCAACAGTGGAAACACTCCCATTAATAAATTTCATGAAAGCGAAATAAATACCAAAGAAGACTCAATGCATTTTCTGTCTTTTGTAATGCTCAGTAATGGAAAATTTTTGCTCCATATTACAGTTTTTAAATGTTTATTTTTGAGGGGGGTGGGGGGAGAGAGAAAGGAGTCCCTTGTGGGACTCGAACTCACAAACTGTGAGATCATGACCAGAGTCAAACTCAGATGCTCAAATGACCTAGTCACGCAGGTGCCCCTCCATAATGATTCCGAATTCAAAAATTTATTTTAAACAATCACTAATAAAGATTGGTAAAATTCATGTTCTAGTGTTTGGTCCTCTGACTACAAAAAGAACAAGAACCTTTTTAATGAATAGAAATCTTTCCATTCTGCATTAGACTCTCTATATGCTGTGCTTTTAAGCATTTTTTTTTCAGTCTGATAAATAGGGTCAAGTGGAGAGGTAGTTCTAACAATTCCAACCAAAGATATACAAACACTTACTGAAACAGTGGGTAGACGGACAAGTCAGCCATCGTCTACATGGGTTGATTTGCGTCCCTCCAAAAGATGTTGAACTCCTAACCTCCAATACCTATGATTGTGGCTTTATTTGGAAAATCTATTTTAATTTCTTTGTTTTTTTTTAAGAGAGCACGTGGAATGGAGGGGGGCAGAGGGGTAAGGAAAGAGAGTCTCAAGCAGGCTTCTTGCTCAGCAGGGAGCCCAACACGGATTTGATCCCACAATCCTGGGATCATGACCTGAACCAAAATCAAGAGTCAGATGCTCAACCCACTGAGCCACCCAGGTGACCCTGACTTTATTTTTATGAGGTGTGAGGTTTAAGCAAATCAGGAATATAGAAAGAAACTTCCTTTTACTTATAAAGGGCATCTGGGGAAAACTTAAAAGTCGTAGCATATTTAATGGTGAACAGCTGAACGCTTTCCCTGTAACACCCGGCAAAACGCAAGGGTGCTCCTCCTTACTAACTTTCTCAACAGCACCCTGGATGATCTAGTGAAAGAAATTAGGCAATTAAAAACAAGCCATGTGGAGTAGAAGTGGGACAAGTAAAACTGTCTTTGGTCACAGAGAATATATGATGAACTATGTAGAAATTTCTAAGGAATCTACAAAAGGTTGTAAGAAATAATGTCTGGAGCATCTGAGTGGCTCAGTCGGTTAAGCGTCTGACTTCGGCTCAGGTCGTGATCTCACAGTTTGTGGGTTCGAGCCCCGCGTTGGGCTCTGTGCTGACAGCTCAGAGCCTGGAGCCCATTTAAGACTCTCTATCTCCCTCTCTCCCCACCCTTTCCCTGCTTGTGCTCTGTCTCTCTCTGTCTCAAAAATAAAATAAACATTAAAAAATTTTTTTAAAATAATGTCTGAGCTTAGCAAGGTAGCAGGATGTATCAGCAACAAAAACAATAGTCGTATTTATGTGCATGTGCGGGGAACCACTGCAAGCAAAAATTCAGAAAGCCACGTTTACATCACATCAACGAACATGAAAAACTTAAGGGTAAAATTTAAGTGGAGATATTTCGGATCTGTACAAGAAAAAGGCAAAACACTGGTGAGAGAAAATCTAAACAGAGATACACCGTGCCCCTGGATCCGAACACTAAATATTGTTAAGATTTCCATTCTTGCAGTTGATGCATAGCGTAGACGCAAGCCCAATCAGCATCCCAGTGGCCTTTGGGAAATTGACAGTTTGATTCTAAAATGTATATGGAGGGGCACCTGGGTGGCTCACTCAGCTAAGCGTCCAACTCTTAATTTCCACTCAGGACATGATCTCATGGTTCATGAGATCAGGCCCCTCCTTGGGCTCTGTGCAGACACTGGAATCTGCTTGGGATTCTCTCTCTCCCTCTCTCTCTGCCCCTCCCCTGCTCTCACACACGTTCTGTTTCACTCTATAAATAAACTTTAAAATATATTTTAAGGGGTGCCTGGGCAACTCAGTTGAGCGTCCGAGTCTTGATCTCAGCTCAGTCGTGATCTCACAGTTTGTGAGTTTGAGCCCTATGCAGGACTCTGTGCTGACATGTGGAGTCTACTTGGCATTCTCTCTCCACCTCTCCCCCACTTGTGCTCACTTGCTCTCTTTCTCTGTCTCTTTCTCTTTCTGTCAAAATAAATAAACTTTAAAAATTTAAAATATATATACTTAAAATTTTTTGATTTAAAAGATCTAGAATAGCCAAAATAATTTAAAAATCTGATAAACCAACAGCCTCTGTTTTCAAGACTTTAAAAAAACTACAATAATCAATCTAGTGCGGTATAAGCAAGATGGAACAGTGGAACAAGAGTTCAGAAATCAACTCATGAATGTATGCTAAACCGGTTTTTAAACAAAAATGCCAAGGTAATTCAGTAGAATAAGAAGAATCCTTTCAGGACATGGTGCAGGAACAACTGGGTTAATCTGTATGTTAAAAGAACGAACAGTGACTCTTACCTGATACCATCTATAAAAATTTTAAAAAGATAACAGAGCTAAATGCAAGGGGTAATCCTGTCATACTTACAGAGGAAACCGAGGTGCACAATGTGTGTGTGGCACAGACGTCCTGGAGAGAATACAGACGCTCCGGCCATAAACGAAAACCTTTCATCAAAACTCAACTTTTAAAAAGGTGCAAAGTTTCATTTTAAAATGTGGAGAAGCAACAGGCTGAGGTTAAGATTTGCAAAATGTGTCTGTTAGTAATGGACTTACGCCCAGATTATATATATTCTTGCAACACCATATCAAGAAGATTAACAATCCGGGGCGCCTGGGTGGCTCAGTCGGTTAAGCCTCCGACTTCGGCTCAGGTCAGATCTCACCTTTGTGGGTTCGAGCCCCGCATCGGGCTCTGTGCTGACCTCTAGCTCAGAGCCTGGAGCCTGTTTCAGATTCTGTGTCTCCCTCTCTCTCTGACCCCTCTCATGCTCTGTCTCTTCTGTATCAAAAATAAATAAAACATTAAAAAAATAAATTTAAAAAAAAAAAAAAGAAGATTAACAATCCAATAAAAAAACAGGCAAAGGAGGGACGCCTCGGTGGGTCAGTAGGTTAAGCGTCTGACTTCAGCTCAGTCATGATCTCGCGGTTTGTGAGTTCAAGTCCCACGTCAGGCTCTGTGTTGACAGCTTGGAGCCTGGAGCTCGCTTCAGATTGTGTGTGTGTGTGTGTGTGTGTGTGTGTGTGTGTGTCTTTCTCTCTCTGTGCCCCTCCCCTCCTCACTCTGTCTCTCTCAAAAATAAACATTAATTTTTAAAAACAGGGCAAAGTATTTAATTATATACTTCATGAGGCATATGTACATATATCCTCGGTACCTGAGAAGGTGCCCGACGACATGGGCTGTCAGGAAAATGCACAGTAAAAGCCACGTTGACCCAATAAACAACGATTCCAGAAACAGATCCACGCACGTATGGGGCTTTGGTTTATGACAGAAACGGTAGAGCAGTAGGGAAAAGATTCATTGTTCTGTGTTGCCTAAATTCATATTTTGTTGGTTAATCTCTATGCCCAGGCCTGTCCTCTGCCCCCGGTGAAGAGTGCAGAAGAGGAAGCCATCATCTTGCCTTGGAGTGCCTCTCAGGAGAGGTGAGAACACGAGTTCTGCAGGAGACTGTTCAGGGTCAGTGGGTCTGAGCTTATCAACACCCGTCATCCCCCGGGCAGCTGTGGGGTCTGTGGGGAGAAGGACAGAGAGAGATCGCGGTCGGCGGTGAGGGGAAGAGGAAGAGAAGTATTTCTCCGGGCCTCCAACCCAGGTTCTCCGCCAGAAGAATACACCCCATCCCCAACGTCTGCCCCTAAGGATGTTTGAGAAAGTACAACCGTTTGTGCTTTTTCTTCTTCCGTGCTTATTGGGGGCTTTAACTGGTATTTACTGGGGAAAAGAGATGCTGAGTGTTTCTGTAATCAATAGGACAGTCATACACGGTAAAGAAGTATCTCGCCTAAAAGGCCATTGGCCCTCCTGCTGGGAAACAGGAAGTCTCTGTGATAGAGTTTGCTGTTTAGAGTTTTCTGTTTCCTGGTCAACAGTCATCGATACCTTCGTTGAAGTTTTATTTCTTTATTGAAGTTTATTATGAAAACATAATGTAGGATTTCATGAGGTCTGTGATGGTCCTTCTTTTTGTCTTCTTTCTTTTATATTCTCTGTGCCCTCTCTTCCTTCATTTGTCAGTCTTCATCTCATTTCCACTTTCCCACGTTTTCTTTCTCTTTTCTCCCTCCATGTATTAGAAATGAGGAGCAACCCAAAAGACTCAGAGCACTTTTATTGGCTTCTACGGGCTGTCGTAACAAAATGCCACAACCTGGGTGGCTTGAAACGACAGAAATGTGTTCTCTCACAGTCTGAAGGTTCAGAGTCTGAGTCAAGGTGGTGACACAGCAGCCCTTTCTCCAAAGACTCGGCGGAAAGATCTTCCGCCTTTCATCTTCCAGCCCCTGGAAGCTCCAAGCGTTCTTTGGCCTGCGGCCGCATCACCCCAAGCTCTGCCTGTGTTCCCATGGCCCTCTTCCTTCTGTGTGTCTCTGTGTCTTTACTCTTCATCTTGCATGGACACCGGTCATATTGAGTAAGAGTATTCCCTAACTCAGCATGACCTCATGTGAAGTTAACAAGTGATTATCTGCAAAGCCCAAATAATGCTATTTCCAAATAAGATGACGGTCACGGGTACTGGGAGTTAGGAGGACTGAAACACATCTTTTGGGGGGCAAAGATCAACCCATTACGGCTCCAACAGAGGCTGAAATCTAGTAGCTGGCCCAGTATCCTCCTCGCAGCACAAAACTTAACTTCAACAGGCAGTGAGCTCAGGAATTTTGGAATTCAGCAGCTAAGCATCTGGGTCATGGTGCATTTCAGCTGCACACACGTGGGGGTCGGCTTGGCAGTGGACCTGGTGCCTCAGGAGGATCCCATGTGTGCGGCGTCCCTCTCAGAGCAGGGAATAGCCATGGCGTCTAAACAGGGAACTTCTCACCTCACGCATCCCAATTACTGCCTCATCCATCTCTGAACTCCGAGGTAACCACATTCCCTGAGGCGAGGTCAACGGAGAGAAATTTATAATGATGCCGCCATATTTAGAGAGCCCCCTCCACCTCTCATTACTGACCACACAGGCCTCCATTTCTAATTATAGAACGCTCATCGACTTTGGGAAGAATCAGGAAGACAAAAATGAAGTTGTAAACCAAGAACTTAGTGTGCAGCATCCAATGAAGCATAATTGTAGTAGGAAACAAAGGTAATTTTCAATGATGACTAGTCCTGTGGGCCTGGCCACACAAGTAGGTACCACACCAATGACACAAAACCCCACACCTGGAGAACAGGACGGAGTCACCGAAAATGAGTTCATTAACGCCAAGATAAACCACAATGGTAATAGCTGCAGACTGTAGTGGAAGGAATTCTGCTAGTGACTAGTTTAATAATTTTAAAGACTGACAGGAGAGACCATCCAAGAGTGCAGAATAAAAAAGGCAAAGAAATGGAAATTATGAGAGACTAAAGAAGAAAATAATAACGAGAATCACAGACTAACGGAGCTGCCCAGAGCTGTTGGAAGATCAGAGTAGAGGGAGGAACTCAAGTTTGAGCATCCAGCTTAACCTGTAAATTAAACTTAGTTAAGAAAAAATCAGAAAGCATCATGCAGTCATTTTCAGTGAATTCCTGCTAGAACTGAGTGCCCTCCACCTGCCGTCTCTTGACCGAAGACCGTGGAGGTTCTGAAGCCTTGAGACCTCTTCAGTTCTGCCTCCTCAACGCCGCCCTCACCCCTCCCGCAGGTGCCGCCCGCGCCCCCTCCCCAATGCCGCCCGCACCCCTCCCACATATGCCGCTGGTGGGACCGGGACCCTCCCCAACGCCGCCTGCACCCCCTCCCACAGGTGCCGCCGGTGGGACCGGGACCCTCCCCAACGCCGCCTGCACCCCCTCCCACAGGTGCCGCCGGTGGGGCAGGGACCCTCCCCCTGCTCCCCGATGGGCGAATATGCCTCTGAGGCTCGAGAGCTCCCCCCATTATGGCAGGAAGAACGTGTTGGCTGGATCCCGACTCGACCACCCGGCTTCTCCTCACACTGGACACCTCCGGTCCCCTCTGCACAGCACCTCCATGATCAGCAGACTGCTGTCCGAGGTCTTATCCCACAGGTGCCGCCTGGAGCCTCATAACAGGGCACTTGTTCTGTCAACGACAGAAGACGGGAGGGACACGCTTTCCTCACTGACAGACAGACAGTCCTCTGTGAGGGATTTCCAGGAGAAACAGCCCCCGAGCCAGGGGGAGGGGAGGTCAAAGGACTCATCTCGTGGAAGTAGCAGTAATCTATAAGCACGCAGGCTCTAACCACTGTGACGGCCCTGCAGACGGGCGTAACTGTCCTCACTGTCTGGATCAGGAAATGGGGCCCCGGCACCACGCCCTGTGTGTCCACTGCAGTCAGCCTGCGAGGGCAGGAGAGGAGGCTCCAAACTTGTGTTGAATTCACTCTTTTCCTGGACACACAATGAAAAGACCTACGATTGACATCCTTTTCATTTTCCCAAGGAGAGGGTCTCATGTCAAGAGAGCCCATAGACTCTCCTAGAATCGAGGGATCAGAGAAATGTGGTAAGAAGTCAGATCTAGTCATGGCGCCCAACACCAAGCTGAGACCACATGCCCTCCTTGCCTGATGAAACCAGAGTTTGGCACCTGCAAACAGACATCCTTGACTGTGCCCCGTTCCACACCCAGGAAATTTTACAACAATTTTATCGACATATAATTCACATGTCATACAGTTCACTCCTTTAGTATGTCCAATCCAATGGCCTCCCTACATTCTCAGATACGTGCAGATACCACACAAATTTAAAACATTTTCATTTTCATGGCTTCAAAATGACACTCCATTACTCTAAAGCTTTTGCTGTATTTCCCTACCTCCACCACCTCCAGCCCTGAACAACCTCTTTCTCTGTGGGTTTCCCTACTCTGGACTTTCCTGTGAACGGAATCATGTTCTTTGTGGTCCTTGTGACTGGCCTTTCACTTAGCATGGGGAGCTCCTCTTTTAGGTCTTTGGAATTTCCCCTCCAGCATCTGGTCAGGTACCCCAAGGACCTTTCTGTTTTGAAGACCCCATACTTGCATCCGTCTTAATTTCCTGTTGTCACCCAGCGGAAACAGTAACGCGGTTAGAGGCAGGCAGCCTTGGGCCTTGACTTTGCTGCTCATTCTGCATGTGGCCTGAGCAGGACCCTCAGCTGTTGGTCTTCCGGGTCCTCATTTCTGCAGGTGGGCCACTCCCACCACACAGGAGTGTCTGCAGGGGTCGGAGTGGCGTTCCCACAGAGTAGAGTACACAGCACAGGCACTCCAGGAGGTGGTTTGGGGCAGTGCAGTGACGGCATTCTGTAGCTTTGATCATGGCGTTGGGAAGTTATTACCTTTTCAATCAAGTTATGCCCTTATCACATCAAGGAGAGAAGATCCATTTAAAGCCAACTTTAGAACTTTATCTCTGGTTCATCACTCTTTGTAACTAGAAGGTGTTGGCCATGGGCTCAGAAACCTGACAATCAACAGCATAAGGCTGGCATGTCCTAACATTTTCTGCCTTTTCAAATAGCAGCCAAAGGTTCTCAGGTTCTCAGGAGGAACCATGAGCTTTACTCATTGGGTAGAAAGGACAGAAGAATTCTCTTGGTGCCTGAGGCAACCAGACCATCCACACTAAGAAAGTCTCCTGAAGACCTGCAGCCTGGGAGAAGCCCCATCCGCCCCCAGCACCCCGAAGCAAGACACCCACGATCTGATGAAAGCCAGTGCAGCGAAAGGAAGCAGATGATATGAAGAATGAAATCTGCAAAAATGGTCTCTACTCCAATCAGAACAGGATTTTTTTTTTGAGAGAGAGAAAGCGAGCAAGAGAGCACATGGGGGAGATGGGCAGAGGGAGGGAGAGAGAGAGAGAGAGAAAGAATCTTAAGCAGGCTCCATGCTCAGTGCAGACACGATGTGGGGCTTGATCTCATGACCCTGATATCATGACCTGAGCTGAAATCAAGAGTCAGACGCTTACCTGAGCCACCCAGGTGACCCCAGAACTGGATTTTTATAAGCGTATCTCCTGAGTTTTAAGAGAGGAGCTAACAGTTCTAAAATAAGAGTATTTGTGGAAAAGAACAGGATTATGAACAAATGACAACAGATCTTGAAAGTGAAAATACCGTGGATAATGTTTTATACCCGCACCAGACGATGAAGAATACTGGGTACAACTCAGAAGCAACTTGATGCTCTGAAATTGAGAGGGAGCCTCCCAAAATTAGGTAAAATGTGGAGACTATGAAATAAAATTTAAAAGGCATGTAGGATAAATAAGGGAATTTTCATACTTGACTAATTGCCGGTCCCGAAGTACAGAATACAGTATGGATGGGGGTCAGTAATGTGCAGGAAGCAGGGTTTTCCCTACTTGTCAGCGGAATAACGGTTCCTGTGGCGGTGACGCCACACACTACCCAGCCGGTCTCAAGTTTTAAGTAGTTTTTCAAATCATCCAAATTTATTAGGTGCGTCTTAATGCTCCATCCTGTGCTCTTCCCCTGGCAAAGCTACAGCAAGAAGTAAGCCTTGTCCTCAAGTGATTGCTCAGAGAGCTACGAATGTAGGATCCACAGGACCGTCAAGGATCAGTGGGTCATCAACACGTGCCATCCCTTGGGGAGCCCTGGGGCATGTGGGTGGTACAGACCTGAGGACAGGGGGAGGAAGGAAGAGGAAGAATATTACTTCCCTGGCCTCCTAACACAGGCTCTCCACCAGGGGACCCCCCCCCCCATCCTCCGCATCTAGGAATGTTGGGAAAGGGACCAACAGTACTTGTTCCCTTGTCCCACAATGAGTGGGGCTTCAGCTGCCCTTTC
>PJEM01017769.1:0-20883 GCA_004023845.1 Helogale parvula
CCACCCAGGCACCCCTATACCAATCCTTTTCAAACTCTTCCAAAAAATAGAGGAGAAGAGAAGATTTCCAAATTCATTTTATGAGGCCAACATTACCCTGATATCAAAATAAGAAAAGGACACCACCAGAAAGGAAATTGGAGACCAATATTCCTGATGTACATGGATATGAAATTCAGCAGACTGAATTCAGCAATACAGTAAAGGGATTATACACCATGATCAAGTGGGGTTTATTCCAGGGATGAAAATATGATTGAACATCCACAAATCAATCAACATGATTCACCACATTAGCAACATTACTCCTTATTAGAGTAAAAATTACATGAACATCTCAATAGATGTAGAAGCATCTAATAGTATTTAAAACTGACAATATTGATATACATTCATGATAAAAACTCAACAAAGTAGGTATAGAAAGAATGCACCTCAACACTGAAGAAGCCCACAAATAACTTCATTCTCAAAGGTAAAAACTGAAAGCTTTTAAAATCAGGCAAAAGATGATGCTCATTGTCACTACTTTTATTCAAGACAGTATTGGAAGCCCTAGCCAGAGCAGTTAGGCAAAAAAAGAAACAAAAAACATCCAAATGGGAATAGAAGAAGTAAACTATCACACCATATCTTATAAAAACCTAAAGATGTCACCATAAATGAATTCAGTGAAGTTGCAAGATGCAAAGTTACATAAAAAAAAATCAGTTGTGTTTCCATACACTACAATCAAACTATCACAAAGAGAAATTAAGAAGAAAAATCCCATTTAAAATTGCATCAAAAAGAATAAAATACTTAGGAATAAATTTAAAGAAGACGTGTAAAGACTTGTCTACTGTAAATTATAAGACATTGATGAAATAAATTGAAAATACAAATAAATGGGAAGATATTCCATCCTTATGAATTCGGAGAAATAGCATACCGCTCAAAGCGATCTACAAATTCAACGTTATCCCTACAAATAATCCAATGGAATTTTTTCCCAGAAACAGACCAAATAATCCTAAAATTTGTGTGGGACCACAAAAGAGTCTCAACAGCCAAAGCAATCTTAAGAAAGAAGAATAGGGTGCCTGAGTCACTCAGTCAGTTAAGAGTCTGGCTCTTGATATTGGCTCAGATCATGATCTTGTTGTGGGATCAAGCCACACATTGTGCTCCATGTGCTAAGCCTGTTTGGGGTTCACTCTCCCCTTGCCCCACCCACCTCCACTTATGTTCTTGTAGAAAACAAACATTAAAAAAGGGAAAGAAAACAAAGCTGGAAGCCTCATGCTTCCTGACTTCAAACTATATTACAAAGCTACAGTAATGAAAGAGTATGGTATTTCCATAAAAGCATACACATAGATCAATGGAAGAGAATAGAGATCCCAGGAATAAATCTATGCATATATGGTCAATTAATTTATGACAAAGTAGCCAAGATTATACAATAGGGAAAGAATAGTCTCTTCAATAAATTGAATTGGGAGAACTAGACAGCCACATGCAAAAGAATGACACTGGACCACTATCTTACACTATATACAAAAATTAATTCAATCATGGATTAAAGACTTGAATGTAAATTCATCAATTATAAAACTCTTAGATGAAAACTTAGGTGGTAGGGTCCTTGACACTGATCTTAGTGATTTTGGGGATTTTTCACCAAAAACAAAGGCAACAAAAGCAAAAATAAACAAGTGGAACTATGTTAAACTTAGAAGCTTTTGACACAGCAAATGAAACCATCACAAAACAAAAAGGCAGCCTACACAATGAGAGAAAATAATTTACATATAATGTGTTTCATAAGGGATCAATATCCAAAATACATAAAGAACTTATATAATTCACTAATAAAAAGAAAAACATGATTAAAAAATGGGCTGAGATCTAAGTAGACTTTTTTTCAAAGAAAACATATGGATAGCCAACAGGTATGTGAAAAGGTGCTTAGCATCACTAATTATCACAGAAATACAGGGGCGCCTGGGTGGCTCAGTCGGTTGGGCATCTGGCTTTGGCTCCGGTCATGATCTCACGATTGTGGGTTCAAGCCTCGCGTTGGGCTCTGTGCTGACAGCCAGCTCAGAGCCTGGAGCCTGCTTCCGGTTCTGTGTCTCCTTCTCTCTCTGCCCCTCCCCCTCTCATGCTCTGTCTCTCTCTGTATCAAACATAAATAAAAACATTAAAAAAAAAAAGAAATACAAATCAAAACCACAGTGAGATACCACCTCATACCTGGTAAGATGGTTATTATCAAAAAGACAATAAATAACAAGGGTTGGTGAGTATGTAGAGAAAAGGGGACCCATCTCCACTGCTGGTGGGAATGTAAATTGGTGCAGCCACATGGAAGACAGTATAGAGGCTGCTTAAAAAATTAAAAATAGAACTACCATTTAATCCAGCAAGTCCAAGTCCACTTCTGGGTATTCAGAAAGAAAGAAAGAAAGAAGGAAGGAAGGAAGAAATAAAGAAAACAGTAAATTGAAGAGATATATTCACTCCTGTTTTTATTGCACCATTATTTACAATCTAGGTGTCCATCACTGAATGAATGGATAAAGCATATGCAGTATCTATACACAATGGAATATTACTCACCCTTAAAAAGAGGAAATCTTGTCATTTGTGACAATGTAAATGATCCTCGAGGGCATTTTGTTAAGTTAAATAAGTCAGAGAAAGACAAATACTATATAACTTAACTTATATGTGGAATCTAAAAGAAAAACAAAGCCAAAACAAAATACTGAATTCATAGATACAGGGAATAATAGATTGATGGTTGCCAGAGAAAGGGGCAGAGATGGGTAAAATGGGTAAAGGGGGTCAAAAGGTCCAAAATTCCAGTTATAAAGTTACACTGCATATTTGAAAGTTGTTAAGAGAGTAAATTTTGGAAGTTCTCATAAGGAAAACATTTGTAACTATGTATGGTGATGATATTAACTACATTGATTTTGGTGATCATTTGAGAATATACACAAATATTGAGTCTTATGTTGCATACTTTAATAAAATATTCTATGTCAATTACACTGCAATAAAAAAGAAAGATCTCAAACAAATATCCTAATATTCCACCTTAAGGAATTAGAAATAGGAGTGATGAAAATGATAGCATGGAAGAGATCTGGAAGAGATTGGAATAGGGAGATAGGAGTCAAATATTCAAAGTGCTTCTATGCTGAAGACTTTTAATTTATTTTGTGAATTATTTTTAAAATTTATATAAATTCAAATTAGTTAACATACTGTGTATTATTGGTTTCAGGAGTAGAACCCAGTGATTTACCACTTACATATAATACCCAGTGCTCATCTGAACAAGTCTCATCCTTAATGTCCATCACCCATTTAGCCCATTCCCCAGCCACCTCCCCTCTAGCAACCCTCAGGTTGTTCTCTGTATTTAAGAGACTCTATGGATTGTCTCACTCTCATTTTTTGTACTATTTTTCCTTCCCTTCCCCTATGTTCATCTGTTCTGTTTCTAAATTCCATATATGAGTGAAACCATATGATATTTATCTTTCTGTCTTATTTTTCTTAGCATAATTTACTCTAGTTCTACCCATGTTGTTCCAAATGGAAATATTTCATTCTTTTTCATTACTATTTCTATTAAAAGATTTTAAGCATAAATTAACAAAGCTATGAGTATGAAAAGCCTGTCCTGGCAGTAGTATGGAGAATGAGTGGCCCGGGACAAAGCCTTTGGCTAGATAATAGTCAAAAGGCTTATCTACCTGTTTATGAGCCACAAACTCAGTATAACACAAAACCACCTCTTAATCTCAGAATTTGAAGTCCTCCATCAAAATGGGTCAGCAGAGCAGGCATTCAGCAGAGCTGACAGATCAGAGCCAATTCATTCCTGCTCGGGACTGCATCTACTCCTGTAAGCATGCAGGCCAGCAGGGATTTGAGCTTCAAAGCTGGCCTGCTTTCCAAGATGAGTTCATTAGGAGGTGTGGCTGTGCAGCTTGAGTTCATTAGCCCTCTCCCCAGATCTCATCCTACCTAGTCACACAAGCTTTCCCACTGGCCCCTGGGATAGGCCACTGGGTACCTCAGTCAACTCTCCCTGAACAGCAGTGTGCCTCATTAACAACTTTTTAATGAGGTCACAGGCTGTGACTGCTCATTAATAGGCTGGTTAGTCTACAACCCCAGGGTGGAGGAGTCTGAGGATAGAAGCCAGTGAGGACAGAGCTCAGCCTGCATCAGAGCAGAGACTACCTAGGCTTTCACTCTCAGGCCTCCAGGGTCTCTCATAGCTCACAGAGACTGATTCTGCAGACAGAAGTCAGGAGGGACCAGGCCTTAGAGGGGAGGAATTACAACAGAGTCCCATGGTTCCAGACTTAGGTCAGAGATTCTTGAGGAAATCAAATGCTTTTCAGGTTTTGTTTGATGTTTTCGTAAAAGGAATATTGCCCTTGGGCTTTTTGTTGTCCTACTTTCCATAACCATGAATTTCCATGCTAGTCCCACCACACACATCCAAGTGCAGATGCTTTTGTATTATTTCTGAAGTCCATTTGAACTATACTTGTCCTGGGAGTTCAGAGGCTGGCCCTCCTCTGTCTTCCTTGTGTACTGTCTCTCAGAGATCCCACTCATTGCCAGTTCTCAACAAATCCTTTGGAGATGAAACCTCCTTGTGGAGATGAATATTGGATATTGGCTTCTATCCCCCAGCAGGACTATTGCTAGTCCTCCAAGCTGATCTCTCAGCCTCCAGTCATACTCGGACTTACACATGCACCTCATTCTCATCCACCCTCTATACTATCTCAGAGTTCTTCCCAAGTGTGAGTGTGAAAATCAGTCATTCTCATGCTTCAAATCCTTACATTCCACCCTCATCTTCAGAATGAAATCAGTGTTCTCTCACAGAAGTCCCCTTATACATCAGCTCAAGCTTATTTTTCCAATTTCAGTTCTTACCATACCTCAACCATATAGTTGAATGAATAGTCAACTCTTGACCTCCTGAACTATTTTCTTTCCCTCCACACCATGTCATTCTACTTTCTCTAAATATAGTCCTTTTTACTTTCCTCAACAATTTACAGTCTGAAAGACATTGGTTCAAATTCTATGTCTGGTATTAACAGCTATGCAAATTCATAGAAATTACTCTAAATTTTTATCTTTATATTTCTTAATCTATGAGATATAATAATATAATTATACAATGTAGGCATAACAATATTTAATGCATAATAATATACAAATGATAAAATAAATATTTAACAAATAATAATATAATAATGATAAAATCAAACTTTTCACTTGTTGATCTTTGTGAGCCTTTCTATACTTTAGTATCTCTTTCAGTTCAAAGTGGGAGATCAGTTATGCAGAATTCTCATGGATGCTTGCTGTAATTATAACATAAGAAATCTATGTAAAGTCTACCTCCTCCCAGGGAACAGGATAAGTAGGTAGCTAACATTTATTGACAGGAAAGTATGTATTTAAACATTTTTAAGTGGATTACCAATTGTTCAACACAGATTTTCTTACAATTGGTAAAATAAGGTATTTTCTTCAAAAGAGCAAGTAGCTTGTTCAACAGTCCAACTATTAAAGTGTCAAATATAAAATTACATCCTAATTATATATATTATTATATTATAAATTACATATACACATCATATATACTATAAGTAATATAGTATATTACTTAATACATATAGTGTATATCAGAGTAATATTCACCTTTTCTATTTTTTGGAATAATTTGAGAAGAATAGGTATTAGTTCTTCTTGAAATGTCTGGTAGCATTTGCTTGTGAAACTGTCTGGTCCTGGGCTTTTGTTTTTGAGAGTTTTTTGATTACTGATTAAATTTCTTTGCTGGTTTTGAGTCTGTTTAAATTTTCTATTTCTTACTGTTTAAGTTTTTGTTAGTTAAATGTTCCAAGGAATTTATCCATTTCTTCCAGATTCCAATTTGTTGGCATATGGATTTTTATAACATTGTCTTATAATTTGTTTTTCTGGGGTGTTGGCTATTATTTCTCCTCTTTTATTTGTGATTTTATTTATTTGAATCCTCTCTTTTTTTTCTTGATATGTCTGGCTAGAGGCTTATCAATTTCATGATTTTTTCAAAGAACCAGCTCCTGGTTTTATTGATATGTTCTTCTGGGGGGTTTTGTTTTTTATAAATCATTTATTTCTACTCTGATCTTTATTATTTCCTTCCTTCTGGTGGTTTTAGGCTTTGTTGTTGTTCTAGCTCCTTTAGGTGTAAGGATAGGTTGTTTGAGAATTTTCTTACTTCTTGGGGTAAGCCTTTATTGGTATAAACTTCCCTCTGAAAACTACTTTTGCTGCATCCTAATGTTTTTGGTCTATCGTGTTTTTATCTTCATTTTTTTTTCATGTTTTTAAAATTTCTTCTTTGATTTCATGGTTGACCCATTCATTGTCTAGTAGCCTGTTATTTAACCTCCATGTATTTGTGATCTTTCCTGATTTTTTCTTATGGTTGACTTCTACCATTTCATAGCATTGTAGTCAGAAAAGATGCATGATATGACTTCAGTCTCCTTGAATTTGTTAGGCTGGTTTTGTGGCCTATTGATGTAGGTGGGGTATTAAAGTCCCCTACTATTGTTGTGTTATTATATATTACTCCCTTTATGTTTGTTATTAACAGTTTTTATGTATTTGGGTGCCCTATGTTGGGTGCATATATATTTACAGTTGTTCTATCTTCTTGTTGGGTTGTCCCCTTTATTATCATACAGAGTCCTTCTTTGTCTCTTGTTACAGTCTTTGTTTTAAAGTCTATTTTGTCTGAAATATGTAAGACACTCTGGCTTTCTTTTGACACTCATTTGCATGCTAGATACTTCTCCATCCCCTTACTTTCACTCTGAAGGTATCTTAAGGCCTAAAATGAGTCTCTTGTAGGCAACATATAGATAGGTCTTGGGTTTTTTTGTTTGTTTAAAAATTTTTTTATGTTTATTTATTTTTGAGGGAGAGAGCACAGTGGTGGCGAGGGGTGGCAGAGAAAGAGGGAGACAGAGAATTTTAAGCAGACTCTGTGCTGTCAGCACAAAGCCTGACATGAAGCTTGAACCCAGGACCCATGTGGTTACAACCTGAGCTGAAGTTGGACACTCAGCCAACTGAGCCACCCAGGATCCCTGTTGGGTCTTGTTTTTCTATCCATTTTGTCATCCTATGTCTTTTGTTTGAAGCATTTAATCCATTTACATTCAAGGTCATTATTGATAGATATGTATTTATTGCCATTTCATTACTTGTTTTATGGTTGTTTCTGAGGATTTTCTCTAATCCTTTCTTATTTTCCTTTTATGTTTCTCTGCTTTCTGTCAGTGATATATTTGGCTATCTTTCTCTTTATGCTTTGCATGCTTACTAGTGTTTTTGATATACGGTTACCATTAGGTGTATATATAACCTCTTCTGCATATAGCAGTTTAAGTTGATGTTCCTTTAAATTTGAACCCATTCTTTTCTCCTCACCTCCCCAATGTTCAGGTATGTGTTATTATACTTAATGTCCTTTTTATTGACGAGTTCCATAGCTGATTTTTTTACAGAAAGATTCATTTTTACTGCTTTTGTGTTTCCTACCTTTATACTATCATTTCTGGTCTTTCCTTTCCACTTAAAGAGTCCCCTTTACAATTGCTTACAGAAGGCTTTTTATCTTTACACAATTTTTCTAAAATTCCTCCCTCTCACAACTTCATTCCCATACTAAGTGAATTTATGGTTATCTTTCAACAGCTCTAATTCTATTCTTTGGAATACAGTTATAATGGTTTCTTCTAGGAACCGTCTCTGAGTCCACTAGACAAAGGTGAGTTTATTTGCCTTTGTCACACATAATAACTTGGATATATTGCTGATAAATCATTTAAGATAATGTAATTAATTGTATTTTTCATACATATCCATCAGCTGAGTGTAAATACAACCTCTTATTTATGTTCACATTTCTTTGTCCAGAGCTCACTAATAATAAATATTGAAATGAATGATCAAATCCCAAATCTTTATTCCTAGCAGCGGCCTCTAACCCAAATGTGAGTTTCAAGTTCTTAGCGGCCTCTTAAGACATTTCTGCTTAGGCAATAAGGTATCTATCTGTCTACTACAGTGCTCCCTAACTATAATATGTGAAATAAACTTTTATGAAGAATGTTTCTTTCTCCCAAGTAAGAGTAACAATAAACACAGGAAAGATGCTTTCCATTAAGTAATTTCCTACCAAACTTCTGTTTTGGTTATAAATATGCTTTTCTCAAAAGGTCCCTGTCAATTTTTTTAACAGTTAATTTAAAAAAATTTTTAATTCCAGTGTAGTTAACATATGGTGTTATATTAGTTTCAGGTGTACAATATCGTGATTCAACAATTCCATATATTACTCACTGTCCAAGATAAGTGTACTTTGAATCCCTTTCACCTATTTCACCCCACACACACCTCCCCTCTGGTAATCATCTGTTCTCTATATTTACGAGTCTATTTTTTGGTTTGGTTTTTTTTTTCCCTTTGTTCATTTGTTTTGTTTCTTAAATTATGCATGTGAGTGAAATCATATGGTATTTGTCTTTCTTTAACTGGCTTGTTTCACTTATGGCCCCCAAATTTTAATGCAAAAGCCTACCAGAATTGTCCAAAATGCCCACCAAAAGATGTAAACATGGCTACCCCTTTACTGATAAGTGTATGTTGTTTTTGTTGTTATGTTGTTTTGTGAGGGTTTATTTGCCTGTGCTGATATAAACAACTCACCCCAAAACGATAACCATCTACTATACTGCAAACTTGTAAACAACTTAGTTACCCATCATGTAATTATGACAAGACTCTGAATATCACTGATCAAAATGTGAATGATGCAACCATGAGCCCACAGGATGGGAGAAAGGTGTACTTGAAAACCTAGGCCCCCTACTTAGCATAAAAGCCTTGAAAAACTCGGAGTGTGCTGAGCTGGTTAGCTGAAGGTCACATACAGACCATAAAGCATCTCTAATTCCTTGTGTGGTATGCTTACATGATGACATCCTGAATTCAAGGTTTACTTAAAATAAAACACAAATACATTCTTCCAATCACCAAACCTGGACAATTTTTTCTTATTATTTACCCCTTTAAAAAAAAGTTTATTTGGGGCACCTGGGTGGCTCAGTCGGTTAATCGTTCGGCTTCGGCTCAGGTCATGATCTCATGGTTTGTGGGTTTGGGCTCCGTGTGGGGCTCTGTGCTGACAGCTAGCTCAGAGCCTGGAGCCTGCTTCACATTCTGTATCTCCCTTTCTCTCTGACCCTCTCCTGCTCGTGCTGTCTCTCTCTGTCTCTCAAAAATAAATAAAAAAACATTTTTTAAAAAGTTTATTTATTTTGAGAGAGAGCACACATAGACACACGTGAGTGGGGGAGGGGCAGTGACAGGGAGAGAGAGAATCCCAAGCAGGCTCTGCTCTGTCATTGTGGAGTCCGATTTAGGGCTCCAACTCACAAACAAAATCGTGAGATCATGCCTGAGCCTAAATCAAGAGTTGGGTGCTTAGCCAACTGAGTCACCCAGGTGACCCTTGTTTACTCCTCTTTTTTTTTTTTAACAGACAGACAGAGAGTGAGACAGAATGCAAGTGGGGGGTAGAAAGAGAGAGAAGGAGATACAGGATCAAAGCAAGCTCCAGGCTGTGAACTTTCAGCACAGAGCCCCACGCAGGGCTCAAACTCACCAACCATGAGATTATGACTGAGCTGAAGTCAGACGCTTAACCCACTGAGCCACCGGTGCCGCAATTTACTCCTCTTTTTGATTTAGTTCTTCATTGATTTATTTTTATATTCCATCAAGGAACATTTATATACTGAATTCTGAGAGTACTATGATGAATGAAATGTTGCTGTTGGTGTTCTTTCAGTAATTAAGTTAGAGAAATAATTCTAAAACTAAAATGTTATTCAATGTACTACAGCTTGATCATTGCTATCATAAAAGTATTTAACCAGTCTTCAACTCCTTACATTCTTTCTTGGCAACACACTTTTTATTCATCTCTTGTTACTCATTCCTCTTTTTGACTCCACCTTTCACTGACATATTATTTCACTTAATCAGTGAACATTTATGTATTGAATTCTGATTGTACAACAATGGACAAGATGCTGCCTTTCTAGGAGCTCTTAGCTCTTTAAGGGGACGGACAAGTAATTAAACACCTACAGAATAAAATGTATCATTCAAATTGTTTTACTATGTTATAATTCTACATTTAATTCTGCTATCACAAGTAAGTATTAAACCCATTCTAAGTGCTAAGTCTTATTTGGGAAAAAAATTCTTCCTCATTTATTATTTCAATTCCCATTTCCCCATTTGCCATGGCCATTGGCCTGGTCAGACCCTTATCCCTGAATTATTTAAGTCTTCTCACTGTTCTCACAGCTTCCACACTTACTTACCAATACTCCCTTTTATACTCAGTACTAAGTATTGGATTTATAGAGTCTATACCTTCAAGGACACTATAGTCCATTCAAAAGGAAATTAACAAAGAATTCATAGATAAATATTTAATTATATAATGCCGCTATTGCTGTGAAGTAAAGGAACAAAATTCTTTGAAGAATAATACAAGAGAGTTAAGTAACTTCTTTCAGAGGAAGTAACATCAGGAAATCAGAAAGTGGTATCAGAAAATTGAGTAGGAATTAACCAGTGAAGATTAGTAGGAAAACATTAGAAACAAATGGATTAATCCATGCAAAGATCCTAATGTAGGAGGAAATTTGGTGTATTAGGTACATGAAAAAAAAAGAAGTCAATATGCAAAATTTAAGTTTCATTGCAGAGATAGTGTTGATAGCAGTAATAGCAGTGATGTTGGTCATTATGAAGTCAACTGGAATGCCTCTTCCCCTCCTTGTTGGCAATCTTCAAGTCTTGTATCAAATAGTATTTTGATAAAAGCTTGCCTTATATTATATTCACCAGGGCTTGGCATGTTTTCTATACTTTATTTCACTTCCTTTTTACAACAGGTATTGGGACATGGAGTAATTTTAATATCTTCCTCTAGGGCATAATGCTAGAAATCACAGGGGAGGAACCAGAATTAAAGTGTTATTTTGTTTCAATATCTTTCATTGTTATTAAAAATTTAAGAAATGTACATAATACAATTAGTTAAGTATAAAATAACATACAATCAAAGGATTTCCCTTTCAATACTGACCAATGTGCTTTCCCACTTCTATGCCTCAAAGGCAATGAAATTGTCAATCTCTTGTGTATGTTACCAGAAACTTACTATCTACATATTTTATATGCCTGTGTGTGTATGTTTCTATAAAATATATGTATAAAGTTTGTATAATGTGTGTATAATATTTTTCATTTTTCAAGTAAAATTTTATCTGGGAGTTTATTCCATATTAGTATAATATATTCACCATTACATTGTAGTCCAGTGGAAAATCTGTAATTTTTAATCAGCCCCCTATTGATGGAATTAAGACAATTTTCCATTATTTTACTGTTAAAAATTGTGCTACAATAAAATAGTTATAATCTTTCTTGTGCCTAAAATTATATGACTGAAAGCCTGAATCACTGTCTCTATCTTATACTGCTCACTAGCCTTTTCAAAAGCAGATAAGCTCAATTCACTTGATCGACCTTTGGGCAAGGGATTACGTCTTCCATTTATGCATCTTCCTTAAGAAGCCTAGTATTAACAACAACAACAACAACGACAGAGAAGACCCTATATTATATAGGACATCTGAGAAAAGAAATAGGGGTGCCTTGGTGGCTCAGTACGTTAAGCATCCAACTCTTGATTTCCGTTCAGGTCATGATCTCATGGTTCATGGATTTGAGCCCCACATCAGGAGCTCAGCACTGTCAGTATGGAGCGTCGGGATTCTCTCTCCCTGACTCTCTCTTTCAAAATTAGTAAATAAACTTAAAAAAACATTTTTAATTAATGAGAAATAAAGATATAAAGGAGTCTACTTGACTGAGTCCTTTCTTTCAGCAGTTTCCTATTTCTTCCCTCCTGGTTTTCCAAGCTTCACTGTTTATTTGTTCAATGCCTGTCTTCTCCCACTCAAATGTAAGCTTCACAAGCATAGGGATTGTGTTTTGTTCATTTCTCTTTCTCCAGGTCTAGAACAATGCCTGGCATGTAGTAATCAGTCGATACATATTTGTTGATGAACAATCATTGGCTAGAAGTTAGGTTATTGTAACATTATATTCATATGATGTATTAAGACATAAATTGTAATATAATATATGAACCTCAAAGCTAATAATATATCCCATCTAATCATATCAATTCTATAAAATAAATATATTATCTTTATCTAAGCAATATGGCAACAGAAATTCAGAGAGTTTAACAAAATTGCTAAACATCACAAATCAGAGAGTTCCAGTGCTGTAATTAAACTCAGATTCCAAAACTTTTGTGCTTTTCTCCACAAAATGATACATTCCTAAAGTATGGGTTTTGTTTCTTGAACTTTATCCTATTGGCATCTGATATTCCTTAGGGCCTCAAAGGACAGTGGATGCAAGTAAGGTCACGTACCCTTGAGAAAGGGCAGGAAGATGAGCTAAGGTGAGCCCAGTAACACCTGAGGGAAAATACAGATGCCAGCCCTTCAACTGGCTCTGAGTGCAAAAGAGACACAGCTGTGACCGACTCTTTAAGTCAGGACTGGGAGCATGGCCAGGTCATGCAGTGCACTCTCTTGTGCCTGACAAAGAAGGCAGCAGGGACTTGGCTTCAAGTCCAGCCATTAATACTTCATCCAGGATAGAGAAAAAGCCTTCCCTGTTTCCTCTTCTGGTTTTCTTGACAACAAAGCCGGAGTTCTTCAAATACTCAAAGGCAAGCATGAGGCATGGGTGTCAGGGTGTCAGGCAGACCTGAACAAGGCAGATCTCCCTACTGGGCATAGATAAAGCTCCTACCAAAGGCCGGATCAGCCAACGGCCCCTATCCAGGTTCAGAGGCTCACCTGGAGCAGGTTTGGAAGGATTTGGAGAATCACCTAATTCTATTTCTGTATCTACACTGGGAAGATCTCATCAGTTCCTCTCTTCCCTGGACCTCAGTTTTCTTTTTTTATGTCTTAAGGTAAGTGATATATGAGACCACAAAAAGATTGAGATTACTTGTTTTTTTCTCACCTCTATCCTCTAAAGCTTTCTGACCTAGCCTCACACCCTCTACAGGACATATAACTCCTCCAAGTTTGACTTTCTTCTGATTAACTCAGGGAACACTTGCTTCAGTGGAAATTCATGAGGCAGAGCACATCAGAGCACGCTACTTCTTTAGGGCAATTTATGGGTGCCAAAGGCCTAAAAGAGTAGGCTCCTTCTCCTGGGGCATTCAGTCTAATGATTGGCAGAAGGATGATCCTGCAGAAGTTCTGGAGGGACTGGGAAGGGGCTTTTGGCTAGCCGTGAGCCACCAGGTTCTAGGATGTCTCTCAGTCTTGGGCCAGGGTGCCGTCTCTTTTCCCCTGGTAGTTTCCAGAAGTTCTATGGAAACTCAGGAGGCCCTTTCACCTCTCTTCCCTCTTCCCTTCCTATCCTCCTCATTGGCACCAAACACTACACTTTGTTCTGAAATAGAGCTTCTAATGAAAGTGGTTTAGTAGAATGTGAGTAGATATGGAATCCAATGGAAACTCCAGGAATAATAAACTTTCTGAAATCCTTGTAATCATTTTCCCACTCATTTATCCAAAAATACATATAAATGGCTTAATCTGGACATGTGTTGGGCTTATGCCTCTAAATAATAAGCAGTTACTGGCCTGAAGGAACTTGGAAATTAAGCTGGGAAATTCTGATATCAATAGATAAATAAGCTATAACTGAATAACTTTTTAAATATTTTAAAAAGTACCCAGGAATAACCCTATTTGGAAGCATTGCAGAGGAAACATCTGGGTTTTGAAAATGAGAAGGAAAACGTCAGCCAGGTAGTGGAGGGGGCATGTGCAAACACAGATGATGTTATAACCAAAGAGAGTAGAGCAGAGGTTGGCCAACCACAACTCATGGATAAAATTCAGTTAGTACCCTGTTTTATATGGCCCAGAGCTAAAATGGACTTTTATACATTTCTTTAAATGGTTAAAAAAATCAAATGAATAATAGTGCATAGCATCTGAGAATTATATGAAATTCAAATTTTGATGTCTATAAATAAAATTTTATTGGAACTCAGTCAAGGTCATTTACTTAGGTATTACATATATTTGTGTACCTAATGTTTATTTCTTTACCTGTAAATTAGATATTGTAAATTTGTGTGTGTGGATTTGTTTAGATATTGAGCAGTTGCCACAGAAATCACATGATCCACAAAGAATAAAATATTTTATATCTTGCCTTTTACAGAATAACTTTGTTCACCTCTGATATAGAATCATGAAACAAAGTAATTATCGATAAATGGTCAGAAACTCACCATTGGTGGAGATTCAAGTACCTGGAAAATGAGGAGGCAAAAGGTAAGAACGAAGAACTCTTCTGTATTCGTATTATGTGTCCTGTTGAAAAGCCAAGTGTTGTTTCTATTATATTTTTTTATGATTATGGTTCTGAGTGGAATCTCTGCCTTGTGCTGCCCATGCAGACAAGTTACCAGATTCCTTAACTACTTAATGTCTCTAAACCTCAGTTCATCCATTGGCAATTTGGAGAGGATAATAATAGCATCTAAGCCATACAGTTGTGAGAAGAACACGAAAAAAGTAAAAGTAAAAATAAAAGTACACAGCGTAATTCTATTATGTCCTCAGTAAATACTACCAACATATAGTCATCATTTTCATTTCTATTGCGACTGCTTTTATTGCTGCTATATAACAAATGTAACTTACTGTAAAATGTTTAGAAAACCAAAAAATGAGGTTATAAATGGGTTAATCCCATCTGTTTTTCTACCACTTAAAGTTAATTATTGCTAAAATTTTGCACATTCTCTTAGTCTATTTTTTTCTGTGCATATATTTATGAAGTTGGAATCTTACATATGCACCTGTGTGTTCTTGGGTTTTTCTTCTCATTTAGTATTATACGATGGGTACTATTCAATAGCAGTTAAGGTCCTTCAAAAATGATCATATGTTATTTTAAGTGAGTCATAGCTGACCCATTTATGGATTACTGTCTTTTTCCAATTTTGACACTAAAATGATATAACACAGAGTACATTTATAGGGGAAATCATTATCTATGGCTCTGATTATTGGCCTAGATTATAAACACTGAGGAAATTCTTGAAGTAAAATTTATGAAATATTAAAAATTTTTTTAATGTTTTTATTTTATTTTTGAGAGAGAGAGAGAGAGAGAGCGCGAGCTGGGGAGGGCAGAGAGAGAAGGAGACACAGAATCTGAAGCAGGCTCCAGGCTGTGAGCTGTCAGCACAGAGCCCAACAGGGGCTCGAACCCACAGACTGTAAAATTATGACTTGAGCCAAAGTTGGACATTTAACCAAGTGAGCCACCCAGGTGCCCCTAAAGTGAGTGAAACTTTAAGGGACTTCATACACGTTTCTAAGCTGCTTTTCAGAAAAATGATATTGATTTATAGCGCAGATCTGTACCATCCCTCTCATTTGCACTGAGCATTATGATCGTTTTCACTTTTCTAAGTTTGGTGAGAAAAATTGAATTTCTGTGTTACTTACTGACTTGTTTAATTTTTGTTAATTTTTACCACTAGGAAAGTTGAATAATTTTATATGCTTATTCCTTATTGGCATTTTTGGCAAATTGAAACTTTGTGGTCTCTTGTTTTTGTGGGCAGAAATAACGTTTTCCCTTAATTATGTGTATGACCTCTACAAGTCATTAGATGTTTTTAATTACTTATTAAATAACTACAAATACTATTCCAAGTTTGCCACTTGTATTTAATTTTTTTTAAGTTGTTTTGAGTGGCTCCTGGGTGGCTCAGTCAGTTAAGTGGCCAACTTCAGCTCAGGTCATGATCTCACAGTCTGTGGGTTCAAGCCCCTCATTAGGCTCTGTGCTGACAGCTCAGAGCCTCTAGCCTGCCTCTGATTCTGTGTCTCCCTCTCTCTCTGACCCTCCTCTGCTCATGCTCTGTATCTCTCTCTCTCTCAAAAATAAATAAAATGTTAAAAATTTATTAAAAAAAATAAAAAAGAGTTGTGTTAAGTTACAAGGGCATCCAGCTGGCTCAGTTGGGAAGGCATGTTACTCTTGATCTTGGGTTTATGAGTTTGAGCCCCATGTTGGTCATAGAGTTTACTTAAAAAAAATAACCTAAAGAAAGAATTGTTTTTAGTTACAAAGGTATTGTATTCTTAATAATATATCTCTTTATCTCAAAATAAAATAATACATCATTAAGATGAATAATGTAGAATATATGAAACATAAAGAAGAAATTTAAAAGTTATATTAACATCACAAGATTTTGATATTTAAATGAATACAACTACAATTTTTCTATGTATTGATTTAATTTAATATTTTACAATAAATATCTTTACACTGAACATATATGTTCTAACATACACCATCTACTTAGCTAAATATATTCAATATTTCCCATGCTATTAAATGCTGTTCTGTAACAATTCTAAATGATTGCAGAATTCCATAGGAGAGATATAGCACTATTGAACTAATTGCTATTTTTATTCTTTTTGTTCATTTGTTTGCTACTACATTATCATACATAAATGAGTTGAGAGAAACATTCTGGTAAATATAATTTGCACTAAAACTTAATCTAAAATTTTAGATAGGGTATTGCTGGTTTAAGAATTTTTGACATATTTTGTGAAATCTATGTGTCATTTTGAATTATGTTTATTTCCCTTCACTTTTAAGAGAAATGAGCACTACAATTTTTTACAATCTTATTTTTTTTAATTTGAGTATAGTTCACACACAGGGTTACATTAGTGTCATGTGTACAACTTAGTGATTTGACAAGTTTATACATTATGTTATGTTCACCACAAGTGTAGCTACCCTCTGCCCCATTATATCACTACTGCAGTATCATTGACAGCATTCCTCATACTGGCTCTTTATTCCCATGACTTATTTGTTCCATAACTGGAGGCCTCTCTTTCTCTCCCCTTCACCCATTTTGCCCAACCCCTTTTCCCCATCTCCTCTGGAACCATCAGTTTGTTCCCTGTATTTATAGTTCTGATTCTTCTTTGTATTTATTCATTTTTTAGATTCCGTTTATGAGTGGAATCATATAGCATTTGTCTTTCTCAGTCTGACAATAAATCTAATTTTATAAGTGTTTATTTTTGAGGAGAGAGAGTGTGCAAGCGAGGGAAGGGGCAGAGAGGGAGAGAGAGAATCCCAAGCAGGCTCCATGTGGGGCTCAGTCTCACAAACTGTGAGAACATGACTTGAGCCAAACAAAATTCAGAGTTGGACACATAAGCAATTGAGCCACCTCTGTGCCCCTAAAAGTCTTATTTTTAATTTCCATTTACTTGATGGTAACTTCTTATATTTTTTCCATGTTTTATAGCTATTCTGATTTCAAATGTATGATTATATTCTTTGTCTACCTTTTTTCCTCAATGTTTAAAAAGATTTTTTATTGTGATAAGAACACTTAAGATGAGATATCTCTCTTAACTTTTTAATTATACGATGCAGTGTTGTTGGCTGTAAGCACATCATTGTCCAGCAGATGTCTAGAACCGTTCTCTCTAATATTATAGAGAACTGGCTATTGTTTTATATAAACATTCAGGTTGCATTGAGAAAGTAGTCTTCTATTAATGTGTTAGTAAAATTTACTAAATTGCCTTTTTTTCCCTTTAAGAGGTCAATGTTGAATTTATTAAGCATTTTTGGGATCTACTAAGATTAACATATTTTTCTCAATTGAATTTTTGATGGGATTAATAATATTTGATTACCTTAAAATTACAAACCATATTTGCACTTTGCACTCCTAGAATAAATCCCATGTGGCCCTAGAGATAATTTTAGATTAACAGAGGTCTCAATTTACTTAATATTTTTTCACTGGTATTTCCAAATAGCACTAATCTTCGGACCTTTTGGTGTATTATATTTTCAACTTCTGAAAACAAGTATTTGTAATTGTCATAACATTAAATGGGAAAAACTGCATCTTTTTCTTTGTTCTGAATCACAAGATTTATCTGTTCTTGAAGGACTGAATTACACCCATTAAACTACCATAGCTCATAAAATTACTCTAACCTTCTTATATTTTATCATTAATTTTTTTTAATGTTTATTTACTTTTTTTGAGAGAGAGACAGAGTGCATGTGGGGAGGGGGCAGAGAGAGAGGGAGAGAGAGCATCCTAAGCAGGTTTCATGCTGTTAACACATAGCCTAACACAGGGCTTGATCTCACAAATTGTGAGACCGTGACCTGAGCAAAAAATGAAAGTCAGATGCTCAACCAAATCAGCCACCCAGGCATCTCTTAACATTATTTTAAATCAAAGTGAAAGGTACCTATTAGTATAAAACCATCAATTTCACTTTAAAAGTTACATATCAATGTAATTGTATTCTCTTGTAATTTAAAATGTTTTATCCTGCTTATAAGGTTATTTTCCATTTCTTATTCCTACTACATAATTTTGTTTTCTCTATTTCTGTATTAAATTTTCCAACAGTGTATCTATACTTTTAACTTTCAAAGGATAAACTTAGATATAATACCAATTTTACAATGTTTAAATTTCTGCTTTTAATTCCATTTCCTCCTTTCTGTGTCTATTTTGCTTTCTAATTGATTTGAAAACCAAGTTGATTTATTTTCATTATTTCTTATGATATAATAATAAGTCTTAATTCTCCCCTCCAAAATTTTTTAACTTTAATATACTCTGTTTTGACATCTTTCTTGTCAGCAGAAATATGTTGTTCTTCTGAATGCCTTTAATTCTGGCTTCACTGAGATATTAATTGATATTTAACATTGTGTAAAATATACAGTATGACGATTTAATGCATAAATGTATTGTGCCATGGTTACCACATATCCAAAACCTCACATTATTACTTATGTGTATGCATGCATTTAAAAACATTTAGAATCTAGGGCACCTGGGTGGCTCAGTTGGTTAAGCATCCAACTTTGGCTCAGGTTATGATCTCGTGGCTCATGTCAGCTATGCTGACAACTCAGAGCCTGGAGCCTACTTCGGATTCTGTGTCTCCTTCATTTTCTGCCCCTCTCCTGTTTGCACTCTGTCTCTTTGTCACTGTCTATCTCTTTCTCTCTCTCTCCATAATAAATAAAGATTAAAAATTTAAAAACATTCAAAATCCACTCTTTGCAACCTTCAAGTATACAATACAATATTTTTAACTATGGTCATCACACTGACATTATATCCCCTTATTTATCCTATAACTGGAAATTTTTACCCTTTGACAAATATTCCTCCATTTCTCCCAAGTCTCAGCCCCTCACAACCACCATTCCACTCTCTGTTTCTATGAGCTTGGTTCTTTTAGATTTCACACAGAAGTGAGATCATACATTATTTGTCTCTCTGTGTCTAATTTTATTTAACATAATCCCCTCAAGGTTAATTTATGTTGTTTTTTGCAAATGGCAGGATTATCTCCTTTTTATGGCAAAATAATATTCCTCTGTGTGTGTGTGTGTGTGTGTGAGAGAGAGACATGTTCTTTATCCACTCATGCACTGATGGATATTTAGAGTGTTTCCACGTCTTAGACATGGTGAATAATGTGATAATGACCATGGGAGAGCAAATAACTCCTAACACCATCTCAAAGATATTAAGTGTGCAACAGAAAATGGGTATGGGTAAATATGATCTGATGTGTTTTAGAAAATATGATTTGTAAAAAGCAGGAAATGGATCAAAAAAAGGGTAACAGTAGGAAATGATGAACTATTAACCATTCCAGAACTCGGGCTCCATTCTTCCTTTTATCTTTATTTTTAGAAAGCTCAAGGCCCTTCCTCTCACAACTGAGATCCCAACCTTGCCTCCTTCCCCGACACTAAAAAAGAGTATGAAAAGCAAACTGATATTCTGATTCTTCCAATCAAGAATCTCTCTCCATTAATGTAGTTGAGGATTCCTTTCTGTGTCTATGGCTGAAGGAAACTGGACAAGAGTTGGGGAATTTATCCTCATGGGCTTCTCTTCCCTACCTAGTGAAATACAGTCACTACTCTTCCTGACATTTCTAATCATCTACCTGGTCACGCTGATGGGAAACAGCCTCATCATTCTCGTTACGTTGACTGACCCCATGCTGCACAGTCCCATGTACTTCTTCCTCAGGAACTTGTCCTTCTTAGAGATTGGCTTCAACCTGGTCATCGTGCCCAAGATGCTGGCGACCCTGCTTGCCCAGGACACAACCATCTCCTTCCTTGGCTGTGCCACACAGATGTATTTCTTCTTCTTCTTTGGAGTTGCTGAATGCGTCCTCCTGGCCACCATGGCATATGACCGCTATATAGCCATCTGCAATCCCTTGCACTACCCAGTCATCATGAACCAGAGGACACGTGCCAAACTGGCTCTTGCCTCCTGGTTTCCAGGCTTTCCCATAGCTACTGTGCAGGCCACGTGGCTCTTCAGCTTTCCATCTGTGGCACCAACAAGGTGAACCACTTCTTCTGTGACAGCCCCCCTGTGCTAAGGCTGGTCTGTGCAGACACAGCACTGTTTGAGATCTATGCGATTGTTGGGACAGTTCTGGTGGTCATGATACCCTGCTTGCTGATTCTGTGTTCCTACACTCGAATTGCTGCTGCCATCCTTAAGATCCCATCAGCCAAAGGCAA
>PJEM01017770.1:0-20869 GCA_004023845.1 Helogale parvula
GGGGGGGGGGGGGGGGGGGGGGGGGGGGGGGGGGGGGGAAGGGGATGGGGAGAGGGGGTCTAGCCCACTGAAATACTCGCCCTGGTTCTGCAGCCCGTCCGCCGCCTTCCTCCTCCTCTCTCCTGTTTCCCCAGCCGCCCGCCCCCGCCTCCAGGGTGGAGGGGCCACCCGGGGGTGTTCGGGGCAGACCCCGGAGAGGCAGGCGCGCTGGGGTCCGGGGAGACGAGTCGTCTGCAGCGGGAGGGCGGCGGGCAGGGCCTGGGAAGCAGCGTGTGTACCAGCTTGGGTGGGGGGTGGGGAGGCATCTATTTTTGGTGGGTTGTGATATTTTTGGCGTTTTATTAAAAATGGAAAAAAGTTATTTTAGTTAGCACTCGTGGTGCTTCCCCCCCTCCCCAGGCAGACCCCCAAAAGTGTCAGGGAAAGGCAAGCCCCCTGGAGGGGTGGGGGGCCGAAGCAGGGGCTGCTATGGCTACAAGAGGGTGAGCTGGTGATGTGAGCCCAGGTGCCTGTCACATGACGCTCTCTACCACCACCACTTTGCTGCTCTCGGACACTGGGGTCAGGGTGGTCAGGCCCCTGACATCGGAGTCCTGAGCTCTATACTCCAAGTGGTGGAGGCCCCAGACCGGCTGCGTCAGGTGCTGCCAGCGCTGCAGGAGAGAGGGACACGTTCAAGGCCCTGGGCGGGGGCGCACGTGCTTCCCCTTGGTCTCCACTTCCCACCGCCTCCCCGGGTTGGGAACCGGGGCCCCTCCCGAGGGTACTGACCACACCCCACTCTCTGTACCAGGGAAACGGGGGGGGGGCAGGGGGAAGGCTAGGGACAGCCCTCTCCTCCCCCTGCCGTGACCTCAGGACCTGGAGGGTCAGCGTTCCTTCCATCCACCCCCCCCCCCCCGAGCTGGCCCAGGGACGTCAAGCGTGTGGCTACATCCTAGTAGTGGGCGGGGGGAATGGGCGCTTTGGAGAAATTGCCTGCCCTACCAGACCCAGCGGGAGGGAGGGAGTCGTGCGGGGAGAGGTGGTGCAGGGGACTGACCTCAGCCACGGTGCCCTTGGCCCTGAGGAGGCAGCCCAGGAGGTGGAGGGGCACACACAGCATGGAGGAGAGCGCGAAGCCCCAGCCCACGGCCTCGCCCCACCACGGGTACACGTAGGTGTTGTTGTAGACCAGCGGCTTGTAGTACACCACGTTGAAGACGAAGATGCCCTGCGGGGGCGGACCTGCGCTCAGCCCGCGGAGGGCCCTCGGCGCCCCTCCCCCGGCCCGGGCCTCCCCCTGCCCTTACCATGCAGACCAGCGGGGTGAAGAAGGACCAGCACCATTTCATCCAGGGGCAAGGTCGGTACCCGATCATGCAGGCCACGTCGTCCATGAAGCGGTCAGCTCCTGGGGCGAGTGAGGCAGGAGGGCTGGAGCCGGAGACCCCCCCACCCCCGCTCAGGGCCCTGCCCCCCGGCTCGCCCCTCGGCCCAGACCTACCGTACACCCAGGCCACCACCACGCACTCCCAGAAGGCCTGCCAGAGCAGGGTCGTGCCGCTGGCCGAGTAGTAGTCAAACAGCTGGAAGACATACATCCCGCCCTGGGGACAGAGCCGGGTCAGGGGAGGTGGCAGGCAGCGGGAGGCCTGGGGCCACCCCCGCCCCGCCCCCACTCACATCAGTCACCATGGAGAGGTCGATGACAAAGCAGAGGGCACAGCAGAGGGCCACGGAGATCTCCCTTTGGAAACGGAAGTAGTAGGAGGCCGGGAGGAGGTCGAGCAGGCCAGTGATGAAGCCTTCCACACCTACAAACTGTGGCTGGGCGCTCAGGCCACGCCCCTGCGGCCACCTGCCCGCCGTCTCCCCTCACCCCTTGCCTCCCCCACCCTCCCAGCACCCTCTGTTCTGTCACCCCTGCAAACCTGGCTGTCCAGGCCGAGCAGCAGCAGCATGAAGAAAAACAGGGCAGCCCAGAGCGGGGCCACAGGCATCAGAGTGACGGCCCGGGGGTAGGCGATGAAGGCCAGGCCAGGCCCTGAGGGGGAAGGTGCAGGGTCTAGACACCTGTGTTCCTCACCCACCTTCAGTTCCACCCATCCATCCTCATCATTGCTGGCCCTCCTCCTTCCCTGTGCTTCCAAACCGAGGGACCCCACCAGGGGATCCTGTGGCCGGGGGCCTTTCCACCTGCGTCACCGTGTTGCTGGGTGGCCCAAGCCCGTAAGAGTGGGGTGTCTGGCTCAGAACCCCGGTCTTACATTCCAGCTGCTCTGGTGGTCACAGGTCACTATTCACCCCGAAAGCCCCTCCTGTCGCTCTGTGACACTCTACCAAATGTGGGGGGCACACCCCGGCGCCCCGGGGATGGATGCACAGCCGAGGGCTCCAGGAACCAAGTGGCCGGGCCCGTGAGGCTCCGGCGCCGAGCCGACCGGAACAGCTGTGCCTCGCAGCTGCTGGGCCAGGCCTTCCTCTGGCCCCGAGTGAAGTGACAAGTTAAGTGAATCTCCCTCTCGTTTCCTAGAATGTCTATTTGTGTGTTCGGGGCTGCGGTCTGTTAGGACGGCAGCTGCTGCCTGAAGGCCTGGCGGAGGGGCAGGGGACGCACCTGATTCCGCCACCTTGGAGATGTGCACACCCTGCTCTGCGGCCATGAAGCCCAAGATGGAGAAGACCACGAAGCCAGCAAAAAAGCTGGTCCCGCTGTTGATGAGGGCCAGGATGATGGCGTCCCTGGGGGCAGAGGGGCCGCAGGAGCTGGTCAGGCTGCCGGCTGCCCGCCAACGGGCAGACGAGCGGGAGGGGATGGAGGGGTGCAGGCTGCGGCACCTACTCGTAGCAGTTATTGTTGAAGCGGTTGTAGCTGCCCAGTGCTGTGAGAGCGCCCAGGCCGATGGCGTAAGAAAAGAAAATCTGGGTCCCGGCATCTATCCATACCTGGGGTGGGCCAGGGAAGGGAGGAGGTGAGGGACCCTGAGGGCCCGGGCCGCCCCTTCGCCCGTCCAGCCCACCGTCCCCTCACCTGAGGGGAACCCAGCTTCGACCAGTCAGGCTTGAGATAGCAGATGATGCCGTCCAGGGCCCCCCGCACCAACAGCAGGATGAGCACCACGTAGGGGAATGTAGCGGTGAGGTACACGATCTGGGGTGGGGGGGCAGGCAGCTCAGACGGGGCCCTGCGGCACCCACCTACCCCCTTCGGGGCCCCCAGCCTCAGCAGGAGGGCAGGCGGGCCACGCTCCCGGCACTGCGGTGTGGTGCGCTCCGAGGGCAGGAGGGAGGCCGGCCGGCAGCACCCCCTTCCTACTCCTCAGAGCCTGGGCTCCTTCCAAAGGAAGCTGGGGGCTCAGCGGGGGCATCGGCCGCCCGGTGGCAAGGACAGCTCAGCCGAGAGGGAGGGCGGAGGCAGGACCTTCCCCCGGGAGGGAGAGGGACACCGGTCGGGGGGCAGGTCCGTGCCTCGTCCCCGTGCCCCCGACTGCAGGGGCTTCTCTGCAGAGGGGCACGTCCTGGGTGGTCGGCAGTGGACTGGGCCGGCCAGAGACCAAGAGGCAACGGCGAGGTGACCTCCAAGACCTCTGTCTCCCGTCCACGCTCAGCAGAGCAGGGCGGGCAGGCAAGGGAGGACCAGGGACTGGGTCCCCCCGAGCCGGCTGGCAAAGCAGATAGTGAGCCAGGAAGAGAGGGAACCTGGGGCAGGGATGGCCGACACAGGCAAGTTCAGCCGGCTTCCGCCCGGGCCTGGCCCCTCCAGACGGGACTGAAGGCTTCTGGGATGGAGTCTCGGGGTAGGGGAACTACCAGGCAGGGGTGGGGATCCAGTGGCCTCGATTCAAGTACCTGCCCCATCCACAGGCCCTGGGCGGGTCACCTCCTGTGGCAGCGGCGGCCCCCAGCCCAGATTCCCTGTCTCCCCACAGACCATGCTCCCCACCCCCCCCGCCCGGCCATCACCGACCCCCTCCTCATCCCCGCCCTCCTCCAGCTGTACCTTTCCTGTTGACTTGACCGCCTTCCAGACACAGAAGTAGACCAGCACCCAGCAGGCCGGCAGACACAGGGTCACCTCCCAGTGGAGGGCCCCTGGCACCTCCAGCCCCCCAGAGAGCCGGAAGACTTTGTTCCTGGGGGAGGCAGAGGGCCAAAGGCGCAGGGAGCGGTCCCAGCGGCGGTGCTCCCCAGGGCAGCAGCCCTCGCGTCCAGCTGGGCCCCTGGTCCCCCGGCCACCTGCTCCCCCAGGCCCGCAGCCCCGAGGCATTGCAGTGCGGGAACCCGGAGCCCGGGAGCCCCTGGCAGGTGACCGAAGGGCTATTCACACCCTCAGCCGTCTCCCCTTCCCCCACTGGCAGGCACGAGGGGACTGCCAACGCCCGGGACGGAGAAACGGTGAGGGAGTGAGGCCCGTCCATTCCAGCTCCCCTAGGGTCCGGGCTGGGGGCTGGCTGAGGACAGGCAGGGCCTGGGAGTGGCCCCTGCTCTGCATCCACCCCCGGGGTCGGGCCCCCACTGGCACACACCCGGGGCCACACTGGGAACACCCGGAGAGGGACGGGCAGGGCCTGGACCGGAGGAGCTTGACCGCTGCCCACAACAAGACCACGGGGACCCATGCGGAGGTCAGCGGACTGGTCACAAGTGTGCCCTGCCGGCGCCTGCACAGGCGCACGCTTGGGGGCGGGTCGGGCTCAGCAGTCACAGTCCCGTGCCAGCGACCTCACCAGAAAGCTCTCCAGGGGGACAGGGCCCGAGAGTGACCTCAGCGTCGAGGCACGGAGCTCCCAACAATCCAGCCGTCTCCTCCGTGGGTAGAACGGATTCAGGCTCTCTGCCACCACAGCCAGACCGGCAGGGCGAGAAGCAGCCCTCTGGGGTCTGTGTGCGCAGGCGTGCTGGGCAGCCCTAGTAGCAGTGCACAGGGAGGGGCGGGGCTTCGCGAGGCCTCCCAGGTATCCTAGCGGCCTGACGACAGTGCAGGCCGGGTAGCGGCGGACTCTCAGGAGGGCGGCGCGGCGGCCATGCAGGCCTCTGACGATGGCGAGGACGACGGGACGGCGATCACGCAGGCCCCCGACGACGACGGCGGTGCGGAGATCAAGCAGGCACACGTCGATGACGGCGTGGAGGGCGGCTCGGAGGGCCACGGCCCCCAGCCTCTCCCCAGAGTCCCTGGTTGCCACTGCATCTCCAGCGGCCATGATGGCGAGGGTGGCCCTGGCCTCGAGGGAGCCCCGGACGAGGGGGCCGGCGCCCCTCCCCAGGCCAGGCAGCCACTGAAGGCCATGGGACCCGGTGGAGACGCAGCACCCACGGCCATGACATCCTCACAACCCCTGGAGTTGTATCCTTTCCGTGGAGCCTCTCCGGGCAGGGGCCATGTTGGGGCGGCTGGGGAGCATGGCGGCAGCCCTGGGAGCGGACTGAGTTGGGGGGGCGGTGCGGCGGGACAGGGGCAGTTGGTGCCCGAGGGCCCGCAGGGTGGGCGGAGGTGGCGGGAGGGAGAGCGGGCGGCCTGGGGAAGAAGCGGGCCTCTGAGCGGTCCAGAGGCCTCGGGCACCGGGAAATCCAGGAGCCAGTGGTGCCTTAACCAGGTCCCCCCGCCAGCGTTCTCAGTGTGCCTTTCCAGTCTCCCCTGGAGGCAGAGATGGCCCGCAGGTCCCTGAGCACACTTGTCCAACGCCTCCGAGGAGTGGCCCAGAAGGAGCTTTCCGTGAGAGGCAGCGCCCTGGCCGTGTCAGTCCTGGAAGAGTATGCCCGGGAAGGGTGGGTGGAGGTCGAGGCGGCAGGTGCCGTGGTCCCATCTCTGCCTTAGAGGGGTGTCGTGGGGGCCCTGATGCACACGCGTTAGGTGTAAGGGGGGTGGCAGGTAGCTGGCGCCTCCACACCAGTTCTCACCTGTAACTGGAGGTCCCTTTCCCCTCACTTTTAGGAGGTGGATTGCTGAAGACCCCGTTTCCTTCGAAATTTCCGTCGACTCCTTCCTGGAACGGATTTCCATGGTGATCCGAAACATTCGAGGCTTGCGGGCCCAGCCTCCGCGAAGCTTAGGCCCAGGAAAGGGGGCCGAGGCCTAACCTTGTGGTCATCACTGGGCAAGGCCCAGAGGGCTGACACGTGGAGTCATCACTGCTTTATCATCTGGGCTTTCGTTCTGCGGGTTCCCCCCTCTTGGTCCACTTCGTTTCTTTGGCGCTAACATGTTTGTTACTGCGAAACATGAAACTGAGCTACCATTTTGTGTCTGAGTTTCTTTTCAGCTACGGCGCCTCCGGGTTTTCTTGCCTTTGTTCTGGTGTCAGGAGGGAGGTTCTGGGACTCGTCGTCCAGCAGCCCAAGATTATTGAGGACAATTTAGGAAGAGGAAAGTCGGGTCCTCCATTCAGCACTAAATACTGCTGACGTTTTGGAATGTGTTCCTAGTTGTATTTACACATTAAACGTAAAACAACGTATAACGTATATGTTTTCCAGTTTAGCCTTCTCTCCTGCCCTTTATTGTTTCACTTAGTGTACTAGCTTTCCCACTCCCTGCAAACTTTTCAAAAAATGGTATCCAGTAGACACATAACGTGATTTGGGTAGTGGTCAAGAGCTTTCCCCTCCTATGGGTGGTGACTCAGTGGATTCTTGAAGGCAAGTCTTTGCATGAATGCCTGTTTCCTTCGGATGGATTCCAGGGGGGAGAATTGCAGAGTTCCTCACTTCCCGTGTTCTTCAGCTCCTCGGTCTACGGTACACAACCGCTCTCTGGAAGAGATGCCCTCCCACCAGGAGTCTGGTCTCCTGGCCTCACCAGCCACGAGGTTGGCTTCCTACCAAAATGGAAGGCTTCTTCTGTACCAGGGAAATCAACACGGAAACAGTGGAGCAGGGATTGGTGGCTTCCTGGCCTCGTTTCAGAGGAGCAAAGCAGTGGTGTGACAATTGGCAGAGGGTCTGGGGGCGGCGTGGGGGGTGGTCAGCTCCCTCCACATAGCTTGTATCTTGGGACCTTGCCGAACAGGGGTTCTAGGGTCATGTGGATTCCGTCAGATGGTCTACATGGGTCGTCCTGCTATCTGTAAGCCAATGCGGTTTTATTCATTCCTTTATGGTCTGCATGCCTTTCCACTGGCAAATAAACCTGTTATTGACGGCTTCCTCCCCATTAGGAGCTTGTATGTACTTCCCTGCTGTTCTCCCTGCCTCAGGATCTTTGACCGGAGGCCAGGCATTGTGTATTTTACCCTTGGTGCTGGGCTTGTGGTGGTGGTGGTGGTGGTATTGGTGGTGGTGGTGGTGGTGGTTTTTGAATCCCATCCATAAGCATTGCTCTGGCATGCTGTTCTTTGCAAACATGTGGGTTCTTCTGAGTCTTGCTGTTGAGAATTAGTGGGACCCGAGCAGCGCTGGGTGTAGAATCCAGTTTTCCACGCTCCCGAGGCAAGACCTTTCTGAGTACCTGAGGCCTCTTGAGCTGGGACGCTTCCCATCCTGGCCGGCGGGGACAGCACCAATCCCTGTCCCACTCGAGCACAGGGCAGACTTACCTTTCCCCCATGCACGCGGTCCTTTCCCCGACCTCAGGTGGCCTCCTCCCATGCTCGTGGGAGCCCCTGCGGACACGCAGCCCTCACTCCCTCTGCAGCTCTCTTGTGTGCGGTCCTCCGCCCTGCGGGCTCAATCTCCTGGTCTCCCGGTTCTGTCTCCTCAAGTTGGGGTTTCTGCTGGGCTCCATCCCGAGGCACTCTCTCCGCACAGTAAGCTGGAAGAGCTGGGGCTCGTCTCCTTCCTTTTCCTTCTCCCGGGTCATTGCTCTTGATTATCTGATAGCCAGTGTCTTCCGAACTTTTGTTTCACGGATTTCCTACGTGTGTGTGTGTGTGTCGCGGGGTGTTTCGAAGTTTTTAGTTCACGTGCCTGGACAGGGTCTGCCTCTGCAGAACTTGAAGATCTCGCGTTGTGGGCCGAACGGAGAGAAATGCGGCTCACAGAGACAGTGGCGGTCACGATGATGGTGACGACGGAGCTCGTGAAACCAAAGGCAGACCGTGTCAGCTGACCAGACGGGGCAGCTGGAGTGGCGACGGCAAGGATTTGTTTCTCTCTTTCTGTCTGTGCCTGTCTGTCTCTCATTCTCGCCCTCCTTTCCTTCTTTCCCTTCCTTTCTTTCGCCTTCTTCCATCGTTTTTAGACATGTCTTCACCGGGCGCCTGGGTAGCTCAGTCGGTTAAGCATCCGACTTTAGCTCTCCTCGAGGACTCCCCGTCCTCTTCTCAGTTACTGTCCTGGAACGTGTCCTTCGCCTTTTGCTATCCTTTACTGTTCTGCCCTTTTTTGCCTACATCTTTGTTTGTTTGTGTGAAGTCACACTTATTGAGGCATAGTAAGTAAATACTATTTACATAGCAAATCTTACATAGTAAGAGGTAATACATAGCAATTCAGGCCTATCTCAAGAAACAAGAAAAATCCCAAATACAAAATCTTACAGCACACCTAAGGGAACTAGAGGCGGAACAGAGAAGACACCCCAATCCCAGCAGAAGAGAGAAATGATAAAGATGAGACCAGAAATAAACAATATACAATCCAAACAAAAAGTAGAACAAATCAATGAAACCATGAGTTGGTTTTTTGAGAAAATAAAGTTTAAAAAACCTCTAGCTAGGCTTCTCAAAAAGAAAAGAGAGAGGACCCAAATGGATTAAATCATGAATGAAAATAGGTTTATTACCACCAATTCCTCAGAAATACAAAGAATTACCAGGGAATACTATGAAAAGTTATATGCCAACAAACTGGACAACCTGAAAGAAATGGACAAATTCCTAAACACCCACACACTACCAAAACTCAGATGGGAAGAAATAGAAAATTCAAACAGACCCATAACTAGTGAGGAAATGGAATCAATTATGAAAAATCTCCCAACAAATGAAGAGTCGTGGACCAGATGTCTTCCCTGGGGAATTCTACCAGACGTATAGAGCAGAGTTAATCTCTCTCCTTTTCAAGCTGTTCCCAAAAAGAAATGGAAGGAAAACTTCCAGACTCATTCTATGAAGCCAGGATTATTTTCCTTACCAAACCAGAGAGAGACCCAGCAAAAAAAGAGAACTGCAGGCCAATATCCCTGATGAATATGGATGCAAAATATCTCAACAAAATACTAGCAAATCGAATTCAAAAGCATATAAAAAGAATTATTCACCATGATCAAGTGGGATTCATTCCTGGGCTGCAGGGCTGGTTCAATATGTGCAAATCCATCAATGTGATACATCACATTAGTAAAAGAAAAGAACCACTTGATCCTGTCAATAGTTGCAGAAAAAGCATTTGACCAAATGCAACATCCTTTCTTAATAAAAACCCTCAAGAAAGTTGGGATAGAAGGAACTTACTTAAACATCCTAAAATCCCATCTATGAAAAGCCCACAGGTAATATCATCCTCAATGGGGAAAAACTGAGAGCTTTCCCCCTGAGATCAGGAACACGACAGGGATGTCCACTCTCACCACTGTTGTTTAACAAAGTGCTGGAGGTCTTAGCCTCAGCAATAACACAACGAAATGAAATAAAAGGCATCAAAATTGGCAGAGAAGAAGTCAAACTTTCATTTTTCACAGATGACATGATACTCTACATGGACAACTCCGCAGACTCCACCAGAAGTCAGCTAGAACTGATACATGAGTTCAGCCAAGTTGCAGGGTACAAAATCAATGTACAGAAATTGGTAGCATTTTTATACACCGATACTGGAGCAACAGAAAAAGAATAAAGAAATCGGTCCCATTCACAATTGCACCAAGAACCATAAAATACCTAGGGATAAAACGAACCAAAGATGTAAAAGATACGCATGCTGAAAACTATAGAAAGCATATGAAGGAGACTGAAGAAGACACAAAGGAATGGAAAAACATTCCATGCTCATGGATTGGAAGAATATATATTGTGAAAATCTCAATACTACCTAGCGCAATCTACACATTCAACGCAATCCCAATCAAAAATGCAGCAGCATTCTTCTCAGAGCTAGAACAAACTATCCTAAAATTTGTGTGGAACCACAAAAGACCTTGAATAGCCAAAGTAATATTGAAGAAGAAAACCGAAACAGGAGGCATCACAGTCCCAGACTTTAGCCTCTACTACAAAGCTGTCATCATCAAGACAGTATGGTATTGGCACAAAAACTGACACATAGACCAATGGAATCGAATAGAGAACCCAGAACTGGGCCCACAAATGTACGGCCAAGTAATCTTTGACAAAGCAGGAAAGAGTATCCAATGGAAAAAAAGACAGTCTCTTTAACAAATGGTGCTGGGAGAACTGGATAGCAACATGCAGAAGAATGAAACTAGACCACTTTCTTTTTTTTTTTTTTTAATGTAAACAATACTTTATCTTTTTTCCTTTCTGCTTTTTGTTAGCTGTTTTACAAATTGTGAGTTGACTCTGTTTTCAGAGTTCTTTTTTAGTTGCAAATGTTATCATTATTTTTTTTAATTTATAAGTTTATTGTCGAATTGGAAACTATACCACTTTCTTACGTCATACACAAAAATAAACTCAACATGGATGAGGAACCTGGATGTGAGACGGGAAACCATCAAAACCCTAGAGGAGAAAGCAGGAAAAGACCTCTTTGTCCTCAGGCACAGAAATTTCTTACTCGACGCTTCCCCAAACGCAAGAGAATTAAAAGCAAAAATGAACTATTGAGTCCTCATCGAGATCTAAAACTTCTGCACTGCAAAGGAAACAGTCAACAAAACTAAAAGGCAGCTGATGGAATGGGAAAAGAGTTGCAAATGACATATTGGAGAAAGGGCTAATATCCAAAATTTATGAAGAACTCACCGAACTCCACACCCGAAAAACAAATAATCCGGTGAAGAAATGGACAAAAGACATGAATAGACACTTTTCCATAGAAGACATCCAGATGGCCAACAGACACATGAAGCGATGCTCAACATCACTCATCATCAGGGAAATACAAATCAAAACCACACTAAGACACCTCCTCACACCGGCCAGAGTGGCTAAAATGAGCAAATCAGGAGGCTATAGATGCTGGCGAGGATGTGGAGAAACGGGAACCCTCTTGCACTGTTGGTGGGAATGCAAACTGGTGCAGCCACTCTGGAAAACAGTGTGGAGGTTCCTCAAAACATTAACACTAGAACTCCCCTATGACCCAGCAACGACACTGCTAGGAATTTACCCAAGGGATACAGGACTGCTGATGCACAGGGGCACATGTTCCCCAATGTTCATGGCAGCACTTTCAACAATAGCCAAATTATGGAAAGAGCCTAAAATGTCCATCAACTGACAAATGGATAAAGAAGATGTGGTTTATATAGACAGTGGAATACTACCTGGCATTGAGAAAGAATGAAATCCTGCCATTTGCGCCAACGTAGATGGAACTGGAGGGTATTATGCTAATTGAAATAGGTCAGTCAGAGAAAGACAGGTACCATATATTTTCACTCGTATGTGGATCTTGAGAAACTTAGCAGAAGACCATGGTGAGAGGAAAGGGAAAAACGTTACAGAGAGGGAGGGAGGCAAACCATAAGAGATTCTTAAATACTGAGAACAAACTGAGGGTTGATGGGGGCTGGGGGAGAGGGGAAAGTGGGTAATGGCCATTGAGGAGGGCACTTGTGATGAGCACTGGGTGTTGTACAGAAACAAATTTGACAATAAATTGTATTTTTTAAAAAAAGAATTTTTTTTTCCAAGTCCAATGTCAAGGAACATTCCCCCCCCCCCCCATGTTTCCTTCTCAAGAGTTTTATGATTTCAGGTCTTATTATTAAGCTTTTAATCCATTTCGAGTTGATTTCTCTGTATGGTGTAAGATAAGGGTCCAATTCATTCTTTTGATTGTTGATCTCCAGTTCCCAAAATCATTTAGTGAAGAGACCTTTCTTTCCATATTGTGTACCGTTGTCAAAGATTGATTGACCGTGTATGTGTGATTTATTTCTGGACTCTATTCTGTTCCATATGTTTATTTTTATTTTATTTTTATGTCAGAAGTACATACCGTTTTCATTGCTATAGCTTTGTAATATAATTTGAAATCAGGAAGTGTGATGCCTCCAGTTTTATTCTTCTTGCTCAAGATTGCTTTGACTACTTGGGGTCTTTTGTGGTTTCATGTGAATTTTAAGAGTGTTTTTCCTTTTAATTTAATTACTTTTTAATGTTTATTCTTGTTTTTGGGAGAGAGAGAGAGAGGGAGGGAGGGAGGGGGAGAGAGAGAGAGGGAGGGAGAGAGAGAGAGAGAGGAAGAGAGAGAGAGAGGGAGGGAGAGAGAGAGAGAAAGCAGGGGAGGAACACAGAGAGGGAGAGACACAGAATCAGAAGCAGGCTCCAGGCTCTGGCCTGTCAGCACAGAGCCCAATGTGGGGCTTGAACTCATGAACCGTTAGATCATGACAGAGCCAAAGTTGGATGCCCAACCGACCGAGCTACCCATGCTCCCCTAAGAGTGGTTATTTTCTAATTCTGTGAAAAAAAATGCCATTGGAATTTTGATAGCGATTGCTTTAAATCTGTACATTGGTTTGTATGGTATGGACATTTTAACAATATTACTTCTTCCAATCCATGAACGTGGGTTACCTTTCCGTTTATTTGTGTTGTCTTCAATTTCTTTCATTAATATTCTATAGATTCACTGTACATCTTTTACTTCCTTAGTTAAACTTAATCCTAAGTATTTATTGTTTTGATGTGATTGTAAGTGGGGATCATTTATTTAATATCTTCCTTGGGAGGTATATTGTTTTTGATGGCATATTGTTAGTGTGTAGAAATGCAACAAACGTTTTATTTTTATTAAAAATTTTAATGTTTATTTTATTTTTGTGTGAGAGAGAGACAGAGCACGAGTGGGGGAGGAGCAGAGAGAGAGGGAGACACAGAATCCAAAGCAGGCTCCAGGCTCTGAGCTGTCAGCACAGGGCCCGTTGCAGGGCTTGACCTCACGAACCACAAATGAGATCATGACCTGGAATGAAATTGGATGCTGAACCGACTGAGACACCCAGGCGCCCCAACAACAAATTTTTTAGTGTTGATTTTGTATCCTGCAATATTACTGAATTCATTAATTAGTTCTAACAGTTTTTGGTAGAGTCTTTAGGGGATAATTTTACTGCTTCCTTTATGATTTGGATGCCTTTCGTTTCTTTTTCCTTGTCTAACTGCTTTGGACTTTCAGAATTATGTTGAACAGAAATGGTAAGAGTGGGCATCTTTGTCTTATTGTTGTTTTTTGGTTTCTCATCTTAGAGAAAGGCTTTCATCCTTTCACCATGGAGTATGATACTAGTTGTGAGCTTGTCATAGATTACCTTTACTAGGTTGGGTAAATTCCTTCTATACATAATTTGTTCAGATTTTTTTTTATCATGAAAGGATGTTGAATTTTGTCAAATTATTTTTATGCACCTATTGAGATTATCATATGATTTTAATCTTTCATTGTGTGGGTGTGGTGTATCACAATGATTGGTTTGGAGATGTTGAACTATCCTTGCATCCCAGGGATAAATCCCACTTGATCATGGTGAATGATCCATTTAACATGCTATTGAATTTAGTTTGCTAGTATTTTGTTGGAGATTTTTGCATCTATGTTCATTAGAGATATTGGCCTGTAATTTTTTTTGTGGTGTTCTTACCTGGCTTTGGTATCAGGGGAATGCTGACGTTCTGAAACAGTCTGGGATTGTTCCTTCCTATTCAATTTTTGGAAGAGTTTTAAGTAGAATTGACATTAATTCTTCTTTAAGTGTTTGGTAAATTCACGAGTGAAAGTATCTGGTTCAGGGCTTTTCTGTGTTGAGAGGTTTTCGATTACAGATTTAATCTCTTTACTCATTATTGATCTGTCCAGAGTTTCTATTTCTTCCAGATTCAGTCTTGGTAGGTTGTGCATTTTTAGGAATTTCTCCCTTCTAGGTTATCCAGTTTTTGGGGGTATATAATTGTTTAGAATGGTCTCTTAACGATCCTTTGCATTTCTGTAACATCAGTTATAATGTCTCCTCTTTCATTTATGGTTTTATTTGAGTCTTCTTTCTTTCTGAGTATTAGCTAAATTTCAATTTTGTTTATCTCTTCAAAAAGCGGCTCTTAGTTTTGTTGACCATTTATGTGGTTTTTCTAGTCTTTATTTCATTTATTTCTGCTTTTTAAATATATATATATATGTGTGTGTATATATTATGTTTTTTTATTTCTTTTTGAGAGACAGAGAGAGGCAGCTCGAGCAGGGGAGGGTCAGAGAGAGAGAGAGACACAGAATCCGAAGCAGGCTCCAGGCTTTGAGCTAGCTGTCAGAACAGAGCCTGACGCGGGGCTCGAACCCACAAACCGCGAGATCATGACCTGAGCCGAAGCTGGACGCTTAACCGACTGAGCCACCCAGGCGCGCCTGTTAGGTCCATTTTGTCTACGGTAAAGTTCAAGTCCAATGTTTCCTTACTGATTTTTATGTCCAGATAATTATCCATTGTTTAAAGTGGAGCCTCGAAATCCCTCTTTGTATTATGATTTCCTTTGTTCTTCATTACTTTGTATGGATTTGAGTTATTTCTTTTTAGCCTAAAAGTTTTCCATTAGTATTTCTTGTTAAGTCAGGTCCACTAGGAACAAATTCTCTCACTTCTTATCTGAGAATGTCTTTATTTTTTTTAACTTGAAAATAAATACACTCATAATCCATAGAGTTACATTCCCTTTACAACCCCACAACCTTGGGAGTGCCCAAGGAATTCAATGAGTCTTTAAAAATGTCACAATGTAGGGGCGTCTCGGTGGCTCAGTTGGTGAAGCATCCAACTCTTGGTTTCAATTCAGGGGGTGATCTCATGGTTTGTGGGCTTGAGCCCCATGTTGGGCTCCACCCTGGCGATGCAGGGCCTCCTTGGGATTCTCTCTCCTCTCTCTGTCCTTCCCCTGCTCGTGGGCTCGCTCTCTCTCTCTCTCTCTCTCTCTCTCTCTCTCAAAATAAATAAACTTAAAGAATAAAATAAAATGTCACAACGAGGAAGTGTCCGCAATGTGAATACAATTTATTGTAAAAAGAAAGAACTTCTTTGGTCAAAGTGTCCTCCATATCTCTATGTGGACTTGCTTATTTTCCTGGAACATCTTCTTTCTTTATTCTTATTCTAGTCCCTAAGGTCTTTGAAATACAGCAATGTTTGGAGAAACTAAGAAGTAAATACTTGCAAGAGTGTCTTTATTTTAATTTTGTTTTCTGTGGGGAATAGGCTTAGGAATCCCCTGAGCTTGCACTGATGGGTTGACAAGGCATAAAGAACTAGAAAACCGCAGGATGAACGCATCCAAGATTAGGTAAAACGGGGCAAAGGCCCCAGCGTAGGACAAAGATATAGGAATAGAAAAGATTCAGAATGAAAGCATCAAAAGTGAGGTAAACAAGTTTAGGTATTCGGGGTAGGAAATGCCCCCTCCCCCAGCCCCATTTAATACAATAGCAGATAGCTGCTTTCACAGGAAGGAAGGACCAAAATAGGTAAACAGAACTATTGACTGCAGCAGGGCAGAGTTGCCCAGAGTGGAGCTAATTGGCAAAAAAAAAAAAAAAAAAAAAAAGCCTTGTTGAACCTAAGGTAGCATGCTCAGTCTGTCTTGTCTCCTAGGCTAACTAAGATAAACAGACTTGCTATCTCATATTTGCTGTTGAGCCCATCTAGTGAAATTTTCATGTCAGTTCTTACATTTTTAAAGTCTAGAATTCCCATTTGGTTATTTTATATAGTTTCTACTTCTCCATTGAGATTCTGTATTTGATGACTTGTCACATTTTTCTTTAATTATTGGAACACCTTTTCCCATAATTCTTTGAACGTATTCATTTTTTAATAGTTTATTGTCAAATCGGTTTCCATATAACACCCAGTGCTTCTCCACACAAGCGCCCCCCACCATGACCGTCACTCCCTCCCTCCCTCCCCCTCCCCCTTCAGTCCATGGTTCCTTTTCAGTATTCAGTAGTCTCCCTTGATCTGTGTCCCTCACTCGCCCCCACTCTCTTTCCCCCTTCCTCTCCCCATGGTCCCCTGCCAGGTCTCTCCTGTTAGACCTATGAATGCAAACATATGGTATCTGTCCTTCTCTGCCTGACTTATTTCGCTTAGCATGACACCCTCAAGGTCCATCCACGTTGCTACAAATGGCCATATTTCATTCTTCCTCATTGCCATAGAGTACTCCATTGTATATATATACCACATCTTCTTGATCCACTCATCAGGTGATGGACATTTAGGCTCTTTCCATGATTTGGCTATTGTAGAAAGTGCCGCTATGAACATTGGGATACATGGGCTCCTATGCATCAGCACTTCTGTATCCCCTGGGTAAATCCCTAGCAGTGCTATTGCTGGGTCATAGGGGAGTTCTATCGATAGTTTTTTGAGGAACCTCCACACTGTTTTCCAGAGCGGCTGCACCAGTTTACATTGCCACCGACAGTGTAGGAGGGTGCCCGTCTCTCCACACCCTCGCCAGCATCTATAGTCTTTTGATTTGTTCATTTTAGCGACTCTGACCGGTGTGAGGTGGAATCTCAGTGTGGTTTTGATTTGAATTTCCCTGATGCTGAGTGACGCTGAGCATCGTTTCATGTGCCTGTTGGCCATCTGGATGTCCTCTTTGGAGAAGTGTCTATTCAGGTCTTCTGCCCATTTCTTCACGGGATCATTCATTTTTCGTGTATGGAGTTTAGAGAGCTCCTTGTATATTTTGGATACTAGCCCTTTATCTGATATGCCATTTGCCACTATCTTTTCCCGGTCTGTCAGTTGCCTCTTAGTTTTTTTTGATTGTTTCCTTTGCCTTGCAGAAGCTTTTTATCTTGATGAGGTCCCAGTAGTTCATTTTTGTTCTTGATTCCCTTGCCTCTGGGGATGTGACGAGGAAGAAATTGCTGCGATTGAGGTCTAGGAGGCTATTTCCTGCTTTTTCCTCAAGGGTTTTTATGGTTTCCTGTCTCACATTCAGATCCTTTTTCCATTTGGAGTTTATTTTTGTGAATGGTGCCAGGAAGTGGTCTAATTTCATTCTTCTACATGTTGTTGTCCAGCTCTCCCAACACCACCTGTTGAAGAGGCTGTCTTTTTTTCCCATTGGACACTCTTTCCTGCTTTGTCAAAGATTAATTGGCCATATACTTGTGGGTCCAGTTATCCCATTGGTCCATGTGTCTGTTTTTGTGCCAGTACCATACTGTCTTGATGATGACAGCTTTGTAGTAGAGGCTAAAGTCTGGGATTGTGATGCCTCCCGTTTTGGTTTTCTTCTTCAAGGTTACTTTGGCTATTCGGGGTCTTTTGTGGTTCCATATGAATTTTAAGATAGTTTGTTCTAGCTTTGAGAAGAATGCTGGTGCAACTTTGATGGGGATTGCATGCAATGTGTACATTGCTTTGGGTAATAATGACATTTTAACAATGTTTCTTCTTCCAATCCATGAGCACGGAATGTTTTTCCAATTCTTTGTGTCTTCTTCAATTTCCTTCATAAGTCTTCTATAGTTTTCAGCATACAGGTCCTGGGTATTTTACGGTTTTTCGTGCAAATGTGAATGGGATCTGTTTCTTGCTTTCTCTTTCTGTTGCTTCATTTTTGGTGTATAAGAATGCAACTGATTTCTGTACATTGACTTTGTACCCTGCAACATTACTGAATTCATTGATCAGTTCTAGAAGGCTTCTGGTGGAGTCGATCGGGTTTTCCATGTAGATTATCACGTCGTCTGCGAAAAGGGAAAGTTTGACTTCTTTGCCGATTCTGATGCCTTTTATTTCCTTTTGTTGTCTGATTGCTGATGCTAGGACTTCCAACACTATGTTAAACAGCAATGGTGAGAGTGGACATTCCTGTCGTGCCCCTGATTTCAGGGGGAAAGCTCTCAGTTTTTCCCCATTGAGGATAACATTGGCTGTGGGCTTTTCGTAAATGGCTTTTATGGTGTTTAAGTAAGTTCCTTCTATCCCAACTTTCTCGAGGGTTTTTATTAAGAAGAGATGTTGTATTTTGTCAAGTGCTTTTTCAGCATCTATCGACAGGATCATACGATTTCTTTTTCTTTTGTTTTGTTGATGTGGTGTGTCACATTTATGGATTTGCGAATGTTGAACCAGCCTTGTAAGCCGGGAATAAATCCCACTTGATCCTGATGGATAATACTTTTTTATATGCTGTTGAATTCGATTTGCTAGTATCTTGTTGAGTATTTTTGCATCTGTATTCATTAAGGATATTGGCCTGTAGTTCTCTTTTTTCGTTGGGTCTCTGCCTGGCTTAGGAATCAGAGTGACATGTGCTTCGTAGAATGTGTCCGGTAGTCTTCCTTCCATTTCTATTTTTTGGAATAGCTTGAGAAGGATCGGCGTTAACTCTGCTTTAAACGTCTGGTAGAATTCCCCTGGGAATCCATCTGGCCCTGGGCTTTTGTTCCTTGGGAGATTTTTGATAACTGATTCGATTTCTTCACTGGTTATGGGTCTGTTCAGATTTTCTATCTCTTCCCGTTTGAATTTTGGTAGTGCATGTGTGTTTAGAAATTTGTCCATTTCTTCTAGATTGTCCAGTTTGCTGGCATATAATTTTTCATAGTAATCTCTGATGATTGCCTGTATTTCTGAGGGATCTGTTGTAATAGATCCATTTTCCTTCATGATTTTGTCTATTCGCATGTTTTCTCTTTTCTTTCTGAGGAGCCTAGCTAGAGGTTTATCAGTTTTGTTTATTTTTTCAAAAAACCAACTCTTGGTTTCATTGATCTGTTCAATTCTTTTTGTGGATTCTATCTTGTTTAATTCTGCTCTGATCTTTATTATTTCTTTTCTTTTGCTGGGTTTGGGGTGTTCTTGCTGCTCCCTTTCTAGTTTCCGTAGGTGCTCTGTTAGGTTTTGAGTTTGTGCTTTTTCTGATTTGTTGAGGTAGGCCCGTATTGCAATGGACTTTCCTCTTAAGACTGCCTTTGCTGCATCCCAGAGGGTTTGAATTGCTGTATTCTCATTTTCATTCGTCTCCATATATTTTTTAATTTCCTCTCTAATTGCCTGATTGGCCCAATCATCCTTTAGTAGGGTAGTTTTTAACCTCCACATTTTTGGAGGTTTTCCAGACTTCTTCCTGTGGTTGATTTCGAGTTTCACAGCATTGTGATCTGAAAGTGTGTATGGTATGATCTCAATTCTTTTGTATTTATGGAGGGTTGTTTTATGACCCAGTATGTGATCAGTCTTGGAGAATGTGCCACGTGCACTCGAGAAGAAAGTGAATTCCCTAGCGTCCGGATGCAGAGTTCTAAATGTATCTATCAATTCCATCTGCTCCAGTGTGCCATTCAGGTCTATTGTTTCTTTAGTGATTTTTTTTTGTCTGGATGACCTATCCATTGTTGTAAGTGGGGTATTAAAGTCCCCTGCAATTAGCACATTCTTATCAATAAGACTGCTTTTGTTTGTGATTAATTGTTTTATGTATCTAGGAGCTCCCAAATTCGGCACATAAATGTTTATAATTGTTAGTTCTTCTTCATGTAGAGTCCCTGTAATTATTATATAGTGTCCTTCTTCATCTTTTGTTACTGCCTTAATTTTAAAGCCCAACTTGTCAGATATAAGTATGGCTACTCCAGCTTTCTTTTGGCTTCCAGTCGCATGGTAGATATTTCTCCATCCCCTTACTTTCAATCTGGAGGTGTCTTCAGGTGTAAGGTGAGTCTGTTGTAGACAGCAAATAGATGGGTTTTGGTTTTTGATCCATTCTGCTACCCTGTGTCGTTTGACTGGAGCATTCAGTCCATTGGCATTCAGGGTTATTATTGAAAAATATGGGTTTAGATTCATTGTGTTCCCTGTAGAGTGCATGTTTGTAGTGATGTCTATGGTACCTTTATTCCTTGCTACGTTTCCCTCATAGAGTCCTTCTTAAGATTTCTTGTAGGGCTGGTTTGGTGGTGATGAATTCTCTCAACTCTTGTTTATTTGGGAAAACCTTTATCTCTCCTATTTTGAATGACAGGCTTGCTGGATAAAGGATTCTTGGCTGCATGTTTTTTCTGTTCATCACATTGAAGATTTCCTGCCATTCCTTCCTGGCCTGCCAAGTTTCAGTAGATAGGTCTGTAACCACTCTGATAGGTTTCCCTTTGTATGTCAAGGCCCTTTTCTCCCTAGCTGCTTTCAGAGGTCTCTCTTTGTCTTTATATATTGCCCGTTTCACTATGATATGTCGTGCTGAAGGTCGGTTTACGTTACGTCTTAGGGGAGTTCGGTGTGTCTCCTGAATTTCAATGTCTTTCTCTGTCCCCAGATTGGGGAAATTTTCGTGTATAATTTGGTCTAGCACGCCTTCAAGCACTCTGTCTTTGTCTTCCTCTTCAGGAACTCCTATGATACGGACATTGTTCCGTTTGATTGTATCACTCAGGTCTCTGATTCTCCTTCCGTGCTCCTGAATCATTTTCTCTCGTTTTCTCGGCCTCTTCTTTTGCTATACCTGTGTCTTCTAATTCACGTATTCTCCCCTCTGCTTCTTCAATACGTGCATTGGCAGCCTCCACCTTATTATTCATCTCATTTAGAGCCTTTTCTAACTTGTCAGAGCTATTTTAAATGTTCCTAGTCTTTGTATCAATATCTTCTCTGATAGCTTCCATGTTTTTTTCAAGCCCAGCAATTAATTTTATGACAATCGTTCTAAATTCTTGTTGAGTTATGTTGCTTATGTCTGTTTTGAGCAGTTCTGTAGCTGTGATTTCTTCCTGGAGTTTCTTTGGAGAAGAGTTCTTTCGTTTCGTCATTTTGGCTAGCTTT
>PJEM01017771.1:0-20868 GCA_004023845.1 Helogale parvula
TTCTTCCAGATTGTCCAGTTTGTTGGCATATAATTTTTCATAGTAATCTCTGATGATTGCTTGTATTTCTGAGGGATCTGTTGTAATAGATCCATTTTCCTTCATGATTTTGTGTATTTGCATGTTCTCTCTTTTCTTTCTGAGGAGCCTAGCTAGAGGTTTATCAATTTTGTTTATTTTTTCAAAAAGCCAACTCTTGATTTCATTGATCTGTTCAATTGTTTTTGTGGATTCTATCTTGTTTAATTCTGTTCTGATCTTTACTATTTCTTTTCTTTTGCTGGGTTTGGGGTGCTCTTGCTGCTCCCTTCCTAGTTTCCTTAGATGCTCTGTTAGGTTTTGAGTTTGTGCTTTTTCTAATTTGTTGAGGTAGGCCTGGATTGCAATGAACTTTCCTCTTAAGACTGCCTTTGCTGCATCCCAGAGAGTTTGAATTGTTGTATTCTCATTTTCATTTGTCTCCATATATTTTTTAATTTCCTCTCTAATTGCCTGGTTCACCCAATCATTGTTTAGTAGGGTAGGTTTTAACCTCCACATTTTTGGAGGTTTTTCAGACTTCTTCCTGCGGTTGATTTCGAGTTTCATAGCAATGTGATCTGAAAGTGTGCATGGTATGATCTCAATTCTTTTGTATTTATGGAGGGCAATTTTGGAGAATGTGCCATGTGCACTCGAGAAGAAAGTGAATTCCTAGGGTCAGGATGCAGAGTTCTAAATATATCTATTAATTCCATCTGCTCCAGTGTGCCATTCAGGTCCATTGTTTCTTTAGTGATTTTTTGTCTGGTTAACCTATCCATGTTGTAAATGGGGTATTAAAGTCCCCTTGCAATTAGCACATTCTTATCAATAATATTGCTTCTGTTTGTGATAAATTGTTTTATGTATTTAGGAGCTCCCAAATTCGGCGCATAATGTTTATAATTGTTAGCTCTTCTTCATGTAGAGACCCTATAATTATTATATAATGTTCTTCTTCTTCTTTTTTTACTGCCTGTATTTTAAAGTTCAGTTTGTCTGATATAAGTATGGCTACTCCAGCTTTCTTTTGGCATCCAGTCGCATGGTAGATATTTCTTCATGCCCTTACTTTCAATCTGAAGGTGTCTTCAGGTCTAAGGTGAGTCCCTTGTAGACAGCAAATAGATGTATTTTGGTGTTTTATCCATTCTGGCACCCTGTGTCCTTTGACTGGAGCATTCAGTCCATTGACATTCAGTGTCATTATTGAAAAATGTGAGTTTAGATTCATTGTGTTCCCTGTAGAGTGCATGATTGCAGTGATGTCTCTGGTACCTTTATTCCTTGTTACATTTCTCTCATAGAGTCCCTCTTAAGATTTCTTGTAGAGCTGGTTTGGTGGTGATGAATTCTCTCAACTTTTGTTTCCTTGGGAAAACCTTCATCTCCTTCTATTTTAAATGGCAGGCTCACTGGATAAAGAATTCTTGGTTGCATATTCTTCCTGTTCATCTCATTGAAGATTTCCTGCCATTCCTTTCTGGCCTGCCAAGTTTCAGTAGATAGGTCTGTCACCACTCTGATAGATTTCCCTTTGTATGTTAAGGCCCTTTTCTCCCTGGCTGCTTTCAGAATTCTCTCATTATCTTTATATTTTGCCAGTTTCACTATGATATGTCGTGCTGAAGGTCGGTTTACATTACATCTTAAGGGAGTTTGGCATGTCTCTTGAATTTCAAGGTCCTTGTCTTTTCCCAAATTGGGGAAATTTTCTTGTATAATTTGGTTTCGCACGCCTTCAAACTCTCTGTCTTTGTCTTCCTCTTCAGGCAGTCCTATGATACGGACATTGTTCTGTTTGATTGTATCACTCAGATCTCTGATTCTCCTTTCGTGCTCTGGAATCATTTTCTTTTTCTCTTTTCCTCAGCCTCCTCTTTTGCTATAACTGTGTCTTCCAATTCACCTATTCTGCTTCTTCAATCCGTGCATTGGCAGCCTCCATTTTATTATTCATCTCATTTAGAGCCTTTTCTAACTTGTCACAGCTATTTTGAAGGTTCCTAGTCTTTGTATCAATATCTTCTCTGATAGCTTCTATGTTTTTTTCCAAGCCCAGCAATTAATTTTATGACAATTGTTCTAAATTCTTGTTGAGTTATGTTGCTTGTGTCTGTTTTGAGCAGTTCTGTAGCGGGAATTTCTTCCTGGAGTTTCTTTGAAGGAGAGTTCTTTTGTTTCATCATTTGGCTGGCTTTCTGTCTCTTACCAATTTTAAAAGCTCGTTCTGCACTGTGCACTTGTTAGTATGGCTCTATTAAAGGAGGCTCATTGACTGTCCAGGGCATGTAGTTTCAGGAGATGTTCTTTTAATGATGTCTCTCAGTTTCTCTTGTTGTGCTTGTAATTAATATATTTCCTTACTCAGTGATATTTGAGACTTTCCACTATGTGTGCTTAGGCCTGTTTTCTGAGGTAGCCCTCCCCGGGGACAAGTTCGCTCCCAGCGTCATGCGCTGCCTCTCCTGTGCAGCACGCCGCGGCTATCTCCCATGCAGGGCAGCCGGCTTGTGGGCAGCTCTCAAAGTTCTTTGCCTGCCGACCTGCCTGGCCATCCTGCGAGTTCGTGGCCTTGCGCAGTGTTGTGAGGCCTCCGGACTCGCGCTCTCTGGGCCTGGGACTAAGTTTCTGGGCACTCTCTTTCCAGCTCCGCCTTGAGCTTCTTCTGAATTTTAAATACAGATTTGAAGTTGCTCTTGGGCAACTGAGAGGACCCTCAGTTTGTCCAAAGCAGATCTCTTAGAGTTCCCTCTGCACAAATGCTACCTCAGAAAGTGTGTTACCGTGTACTTCTGAGTCACCATTGTCACTGCTTTTGAGGTCAACCCTTGTCTGAAACAACATCTTAGATCCTCCCCAATCCCCTTCACTGAGTGACCTATGGTGTCAACTCTCCTGAGGGGAAAGGAAGGTAGGTGAAATAGCTTCAGCTCCCAGCTCTGCAAGGCAGTTCCTCATTTATTTGGACTCCACTTCCTTTGAGAGTGATGCAAAGAACAACATCAGGAACCCTTCGGGGCATTGAGTACTTAAAACACATCCAACAGAACTTCTGAGCTCCTAGCGCTCTCCTTCCAGAGGGAGGGATAACTAACAAAGAAACAGACGCCATCTCTGCTGCTACCACTCCCATCTTAGGAGGTCCCTGTGCTGGAGCAGTGTCCTCACTCGGGTCCAAGTCCATGTAGTGTAACCTCATCCTTCAGCTTGAACAGAGCCAGAGGAGGAGAGAACGAGTCCGTGCAGGACACCAGTTTTGTTCTGGAAAGAGAAAGTCAACTGTAGTCTCATATACAGTCAAGTATCCAAATCATCTCTTGGTCACAGACAGTAGTTTCCATTCATAATTTCTCTGCAGCCTGAAACTACAAAGGACACAGGTCAATGACAAAATCAATACGCTAACACTGTATAAAAATGAACGGGACCCAGTTCCGTCAGAGTGCTTTTGTATGGTTATTACTCATTTCTAGTGAAGGGAATCATCTTTCATTTTATATTTTTCCATATTTTTCCTGAAAAATGAACTTTATCTGCAGAGAGGAGGTAAGCATTGATTCTTCATTTGCCTCAGATTATAGTGACTTCTCCCTTGAACTACTCACTGGTTCCTGCTATAATCCATAACTCAGAGCATCGGGTACAGATGGAAGAGTGGACATGTGTATTCTTTCCTCCAAACAATCGAGTTATTCCACTCAAGGTTCTCTGTTAATATTTGGTAGTCTTGGTCTGGGTGATGCTGATTCCAACCTAATTCCAAGGATGAAATGCATGTGAGTAGATTCTCTGTTCAAGATGTTATCTTCCTTGACTGCAGGGGTCTGTAGGAATCGGTCAAGAATAGTCATTACTGAAGGTTGACCATCTGGAGAGAATCTTGCAATTCCTGAAAGAGTGTGAGGAATGAATACTATATGTACAAGGAGCAAACGACACCAGTATCTGCCACCATCCTTGCTTAAGCTTCCCTTATTATGGTACTAGTATAATGGAAGTCAAAGTGGAATGGTAGGAAGAAGCTGGATCTTAGTGACATCAATAAGTGACAGGATCAAACCTTGCCTTAAGGCTTCCACACTGGACTTTTTATTGATGTATGTACCCAGATTCCCTTTGCTATTTAATACAGTACAATTTGAAGTTTCTGCTAATTGCAACTGAAAATTTGCCAAAAGACTTTGTACTCTAAACCAACCTAATACGGTAATGAAATTAGAAATATATCCATTTTATGTTTTGGACTACAAAGTCTCACCACAGAAAATACCAAAAAAAAAACATTGTTTAAAATTGTCTGCTCCTTACCGGGAAAATCAAGAAAATTGCAAGCCAATATGGAGATATCAGCTTTTCCAAGGAAAAGTTCATGATTTTCTTAAGAGTCTTCTGAGGGGTATTTTTTAAGACATGAAACATCCTTTACTTAATGCATAAATTCAATTATATTTATCGTAGTTACAATCCTGAAAGAGAACATAATCATCTTCAGGAATGAGCCCAGCCAATGGGAAGGATCAGAAGACACATACACACCTGCACCCCCCCCACACACACACATCTACACAGGATCATAAAATAATTGTAGCCGACTTGATAGCAGGCATGTTCACATGCATTCCATGAACGGTTCCTCATCATGAATTATACCACCTTTAAATCTGGAAACAAAACCCTCCTGGTAAACAAAAGTTCGGGCCCAGAGAACTTCACTGGTAAGTTCTACCAAACATTCAAAGATTTAATATCTGTTCTTCTCAAGGTGCCCAAATGATCCAAATTTGGCTCTGGTCATGATATTGTGGTTCATGAGTTCAAGCCCGGGATCAGGCTTGTGCTGACAGCTCAAAGCCTGGAGCCTGCTTTAGATTCTGTGTCTCCCTCTCTCTCTGCTCCTCCCCTGCTCATGTTCTGTCTCTCTCAAAATAAATAAACATTTAATAAAATGTATCCATTCTTCTCAAAATTCCAAAAAATTTAAGAGGAAAAATGCTTCAAATTTGTTTTATAAAGCCAGAACTATCCTGAAAGCAAAAGCAGACAGGGATACCCCAAGGGAAAAAAATTACATACCAAAGTTCTGGATGAACATGGATACAAAATTCTCAAAAAATAATAGCAAACCAAACTCAACAGTACATTGAAATGATCATGAACCATAATCAGGTAGGACTCTTCCAGGGATGCAAGGAATTTTCACCATGCACAGATCCATCAATATGTTCTGTCATATTAACAAAATTAAAGGTAAAACACCGAGGATTGTCTCAAGAGATGCAGAAAAAGCATTTGATATAATTCAGTATCCATGTATCAAAAAGAGAAGAAATGACAAGTGTTAGGATGTGGATAAAGAGGATCCCTCAGGCACTATTGGTGGGAATGGAAATTGGTGCAGCCACTATGGAAAACAGTATGGAGATTCCTCAAAACCTTAACAACAGAACTACCATAGGATCCAGCTATTCCACTTCTGGGTATATATCTGAGGAAAACAAAAACAGTTATTGGAAAAGATACCTGGTCCACTGTGTGCATTGCCACGTTGTTTCAAATAGCCATGATATGGAAATGACCTAGGAGTCCATCTTGGATAAATGGATAAAGGAGATGTGATAGATACATACACACACACTCACTGAAATACTACTCAGCTGTGAAAGGGAAGGCAGTCTTGCCATTTGTGACACCATGGATCGAACTGCTCCGCCCCCAACTACTACCTGTGAGTGGCAGGATTTTCCTCTTCACCCACAACTCGAAGCTGAGACTCCTTCTCCAGCTGGGCCTGCAAACTGCCCTGTGGAGCCACAGGAGCTGCTGTAGAGGATGAAGTAGAGACACAGAAGCTTCCCGGGAGCAGCCCTGGACCGGGGAAGTGGTGCTCCTTGTGAGGCTTCATCCTGTATGTGCTTGGTGTCATCCACACAGCAGGCCAGGCACAGCCATGGGATCCTATTCAAGTATTCTTTGTCCTCCCTCTCAAGCGAATCTACGTTTTCTTCACAGATATAAACAAACAAATGAATCTACTATCAATTCGTGTCATATTCAAACTGTGGAAGGAACTGTTTTAAAGGACAAGAATGCTGTAGGAATGAATAGACATCTCAAGACAGAAGTTCCATCCCCCCTAGGACACGCTTTGGAGTTGGGGATGCAAATTCCTACACCAATAAAGAGTTGATAAAAATAGAGGACAAGGTAACATGTGGTCAAAGGGAACTTTTGTCTCAGGTTTCCCAGATAGACTATGTGATTTGGGAGCCCTGCTCTGAAACTGAAGCATCGTAAAGAATAATTTGTAAGAGTAGCCTTTTCAGGCATTGATTTGTAACACAAGAAAACACATGTTTCTCACGGTTACTTTTTCTCGCGATCTATTCTTCCAATTTGGGTGATCAGTGTCCATGTCTACTGTAACAAAGTACCACTAAGTTGGGGTTAAAAGGGCAAATTTCTCCAGTGTTGGAGCTCTGGGGGCAAGAAGTCTGAAATTAATGCTGTTGAGCTGCTCTGACCCAGCACCCAGGTCCCTAGTGAGCATCTTGATGAAAGTCTGTGGAATTATACAGGATACACTGAAACTTGAAAGGAGTGATTCCTGTTTCTCTTTTTCTAACAAATAGAACCTCCTTTTAAACTGGGAACTCATGGCTACAACTGCACAAAATACATGACAAGAAAGAGTAGATGTGGGCAGAGATTTCCTATAACTGTGCAGAAAAAACTAATTTAAAATTATTCCCTGGTCCTTTTATTCCATTATATTCATTACCAGAAACATACATTTCTTTTGCCCTTTCCTCTGGTCATCAACAGAGCTGGACATTGCTGGAGAACACTTTTACACTGCTCGTGGGAATGCAAACTGGTGCAGGCACTCTAGAAAATTCTATGGAGATTCCTCAAAGAAATAAAACTAGAGCTGGGCTAAGATTGCACAATTGTGCTATGAGGTATTTATCCAAAGGATACAAAAATGCTGATGTGAAGGGGCAGGTGAATCCCATTGGTTATAGCAGCACTATCAGCAGTAGCCAACTATGGAAAGAGCCCAAATGTCCATCGACTGATGAATGGAAAAGGAAGCCTGGAGATATATATATACAGATACATATATGCATGTATATATACATATACAGTGGAGTAATCCAAAACAGACATCAAGGAGAATGAGATATTTCCATTTTAGAGAAAATGGATAGAACTAGAGTGCATTATGCTAAGCACAATAAGTCAGGCAAAGAAAGACAAATACATAAGTTCACTCATATGTGGAATTAAAGAAATAAAACAAATGAACAAAGGGCAAGGGAAGGAAAAATAAGGTAAAAACGTAGAGGAAGGTAAGCCATGAGAGACTCTTAAAAGTAGAGAACAAACTGAGAATTGCTGGAAGTTCTTCGAGCAGGGGACAGGCTAAATAGGAGAGGGGCATTAAGGCGGGGACTTGGGATGAGCAATGGGTATTATATGAAGAGTTAAAAGTGTAAATTCTACCCTTGAAACCATTATAACACTATATGTTAACTGCCTTGGATTTAAATGTTAAAATAATTGAAACAAATCCTTTTGTTTGATCAGAGAAGAATTCTTACATATTTTGAATTTTCTGAATTCAACAGATTATGAGACAAAACAACCAGTTAAAATGGCAAACTTTTAAGGGAGCAATCAATTAATTTTCACAGGAAGTAGCAGTATTTTATCAAGTTCATGCATCTTAAAATATTTTGTGAAAAAAATCAGATGTTAGGAATCAACATGCAATTAAAAGAAAGCCTGACGGGGTTCATGCTGTTAGACATTTCCCCCTAAATTGGATTTCCATACCAGAGAGTAGGTAAAACTGATTAATTTATACCTTTACAGAATGACCCTTTAAAACTGGGTTAAGGTATATGATATTGTTCTTTTTCTGTTTTCACCTTTTTTTCATGTTCAATGCCATTTTTTGTTGTTCAACTTAATATATGCTTTTGACTTCTAACTCCAGGATGGTTAATGAGGAGCTCGATATTTGCTGAAGGAAGACCCAGAATTGAATTAGGTAGCATCATAAATCAAAGTCAAAGAAACACAGAAGTTCCAAAAGGTAATGAAAGAAAAAAGGTAAATGAAATTGTTAGTCGTAAAATAGGAGACCTTTATTGTACTCCTGCCTTCTTACCATCCTGTGTCACTGGCTATGCAGATTCCTACCATAGAATTCAACAGTGAAAAGCCTGTATCATTTTTACATCATTATATTTTCCAACCTCGTCAAAAATTCTGATTTTGGAGAATTGTCCAGAAGATAGTCCTGCCAAGCTGTCTTTGAGAAGCTCAAGAGAAACTGTGTTTATTTGTTTGTGTTCTGTGGCAGGGAAGTCTGACTTTGGGTTGTTACCCAAGATTACCTAGAGCCACACACTCTACTTTTCCATTGCTCCAAACTGGTTTCTTTATTTTGTTTTGCTTAACAAAGGACAGTGTCTACCCTTGTGAATGAATTTAAAATAAGCTCCATTTTTCATGAGCTCATCAATCCATCCTGACTCCCATCACTGACAAGGGTAAAAGATTCAGGTGGATGTCCTACTTGACTGTCCCACAAGAGGGTAAACTGCTGGTCCTGAGCGGTGACATCTTTGGGGGAAATCACAGGGAAACATCCGTCCTAGGAAACGGTTACCTCAAGATGTGAAAACAGTCTCTCCAGTTCTTGCTCTTCTCACATACAAATCTCCTATTGAACTCTACATTCACGGCCAGGGCTGTGACTCATTCAGGTCGGGGAGAGACTCAGGTTTTCACTCAGAAGGAACAAAAACCTGGAAAGCCTGAAAGAACCTGTCCTCCGTGATGAGAAAGACTGTATGAGAAGAGGTTTTTAAAGACCACATAGAAAAACTCGTCCTTGGGGCACTTGGGTGGCTCAGTCGGTTGGGCCCCCGACTTCGACTCAGGTCAGACCTCACGTTTGTGGGTTCGAGCCCTGCGTTGGGCTCTGTGCTGACAGCTAGCTCAGAGCCTGGAGCCTGCTTCTGGTTCTGTGTCTCCTTCTCTCTCTGCCCCTCCCCCTCTCATGTTCTGTCTCTCTCTCTGTATCAAAAATAAATAAAACATTAAAAAACTTAAAAAGAAAAAAGAAAAAATTGTCCTTGTTTCTGTGATACCATTATCTTAGGAAGCTCTTCCATTAAGGAATACCTTTGATTTTTCTGGTAAGTATGACGGGACATACACCCATCCACGGATGTGCAGGTATTTTGTATTCACTTCCTGAGATATAAAATCTTCCCTATCTTCCTCTTTCTTAAATTGGGCTGCTAGCTCTCTATATGTGGAACACAACCTGGTTTTCCCTGTCAGTCCTGGTACAGAGTGCTTTTATGGGGTTTAACCCCGCAGATGATCTACAATGGTGGTTTCTAACACTTGCCTTTACATTCTTAACTTGTTACGCTGGGGACAACAAAGAGCTGACAACACTTGAACTAGTAGAACACCATGTGCTGGAGGAAATACCCTCTTGATCACCATCAGTGCTGATGGGAACTATTTTCTCTGTAGATGAGCTGGCAGGAAGCCAAGAAGATGGCCCTTCACTTCCCAGGGGTTGAACCCAGCTAGACACACATCTCTACACAACCAGTGTCTCTCTGCTTCTTAGAGCGTCAAGGCCAGTGCCCTGGGTCCTCTCAGCAGACCCGGATTTCCATGATCAGAAATTACTTCACATTTCTGTAGGCAGCAAGAACTTTGTCTTTATTGTTATTCCTCCAACCCCACAACATACTTTATGTGAATTTGTGCACGTGATAAGCCTTTACTCTTTGTTGGCTCTTTCCTCTCTGTTGCAGCCACAGGAGATTTGCATATTGTCCCTTAGGGAGGACTTTCCCTTGCAAGACTCAGATAAAAGGTCACCCCTAAACTGGCCTTGACTTAGGAGAGCTCATCAGTTCAGCTTTTCATAATGAAGTTCTCTGCTCAGCTCCTGGGGCTCTTCATGCTCTGGATCCCAGGTGAGTGCAGAGGGGATGGGAGAGGAGAATGGGGAGGGGATGGTGAGCAAGAGCCACCCCACTGCTCCCCATGTGTATTGTGACCATACAAGTTTATCCTCCAGGGAAAAGAACTTGATCTTTTGCCAATGAGATTTAGGAACAACATAAAATGAGCAGGACTAGTGTCTGATGAAGACTTTGAAAATGAAAGAATCAATTCTGTGCCTTGTAATTATTATTTTTTAATTATGATATGGGTCATTTTGTTTTTCAAAATGATTATCCTGAAATAATTAACAAAAGGAAAATCAGGAAAGTGACTTCTAAGGTCTGTATTTACCCTTGAACTTCTCTCATTATTTTAGGATCCAGTGGGGACACTGTGATGACGCAGAGTCTCCTGTCCCTGCCTGTCACTCTTGGACAACCGGCCTCCATCTCCTGCCGGGCCAGTCAGAGCCTCGTGCACAGTAATGGAAACACCTATTTAAGTTGGTTTTTGCAAAAAGCCAGGCCAGTCTCCACGGCTCCTGATCTATGGGGCTTCCACCCGGGCCTCTGGGGTTGCTGACAGGTTCAGTGGCAGCGGGTCAGGGACAGAATTCACCCTGACAATCAGCAGGGTGGAGGCTGAGGATGTTGGGGTTTATTACTGCCACAAACTCTACAATCTCCTCCCACAGTGATTAAACTTTGAACAAAAACCTGCTTGTCTGGGGACTTCAACTGCCCAAAAGTGTTGCTTGTCTGGGGAACCCACAGCAGGTCATCCAAGGGTGTATAAGTGGAAAACATTGGACAACCCAGGGGACTAAGTTGCAGCTGAGGGTCCCACACCATGAGGACAAGAAGTCTGCCCCTCCTCCACCAGGGAACATGTGCTGAGGTCCAATCAGGTGCCACAGCCTTAGAATGGTAAAACTTGTCTTGTGGTGTCTCTGTGGGCTTAAGCACTGGTTTATGCTGGGGTATTTTAGGAATAGAAATCGGCCTCCCAGGCTGGCATATGTTTGGCTTCAGGAAGCACTGCCTCATGGTTTTCCAAGAAGGTGAACATATTTACACTTCATCATCTATGACACATTCTAGTTGGTATAAATCTTTTGCAATCCTTCTTATATCAGACTTTTTATTATCTCCATATTGGTAGATCCTGAAACGGTATTGTTGTAAAAATGTACATTTCCTTGATGAAGAAGATGTTGAGAAATTTTTCATTTTTCATTTTTACTAATCATTTGGATGTCCTTTTTCTGGTAAATGCTTGTTTATCTTGTTTAGATTATATATTATATATGTTTACATATCATCATAATGATATAATACATAATTTGCATATCTAAACATAAATGTATATAATTCAGAACAGTTTCATCTCCATCACCGTGGAAGCACATGGAGGTAGGTCCCGGTTCCCACAGAGACCTGACAAGCCTCCCCGGCCTCTCACCCTTGGGGCTTCCCCATGGGTCTCTCCAATTTGACCAGGTTCTGGGGATGTGGCTCTGGCTAAATCCTTCCTCACCATCTGCGGAGTGGAGGCTGAGGACATCTGGGTGGATTCCTGCCAGCAGCACGTCAGCTGGCCTCCCACAGAGACAGGTCCCCAAACAAAGGTACCTTCTATGTCGTAGATTCTGGTTCTTGAACCCAGACACCTGCTTTCTACAGGAGACCACGGCAAGGACATGTCTCGTGTCTAGAGATTCCATGTTCACAGAGCCTTGTCTCCTGACCTGGTGAGGTGGGGGCAAGTTGAAGACTTACTGCCTCACTCTGAAGCCAGACCTACGGAGAGGAGAAGGTTAAAGTGGACAGAGCCAAGCAGTGATCCAGGACGATGCTTCAAATTGATTTACTGATTACTGTTCTGTTATCTATTCCAGCAGAACAGAGCACCCCAAAATGTAAAGGCTTACAAGAATAACAGTTCATCATTTCCCATGATTCTGGGGGTTGGCTGATGTTCTTTCTGCTGGTTTGCTGGGGCTCACTCATGCAGCTGTGGGCAGTGGTAAAGTCAGCTGGCCTGAAACACCCAAACTGGTCTCTCCCCATTATGACCAGGTGAAGCTAGTAGTTGCCTGGGAAGCCTTGAGTCTCCTCTTACACCCAAGGGCAGGTATTGCTAGACCTCCACCCCCACGTGCAGGCTCTAATGAGGGAATTGACTGTAGAAATTCATAAATTAATAGCACTGCTACTTTTATTATCACCGTCCACTGGCAATCGTGAGCAATGTCAATGACAATATACTCCTCCCCACAGGAAAAGGCCACTCCATTCCCCACAGCACACCCTCTCACTTGAGGGCCTACCCACATGTCTGGTTGTTGGTACTGGCTGCTGGCAGGTGCCTCCATGCTCATCAGCCATGAGGCTGTTCAGCTTTCTTCTTTCTAAGGTGGAAGGTCGAAGCTGCAAGGCCTCTCAAAGCCCAAACTCCAGAACTCGCCCAGGGCCTTTTCACCACATGCTGTTTACCAGAGCACATTCCAAGATGCACTTTGATTCTAGAAATCAAGAAATAGACTCTATACTCCTAAGGAAATCAACTCCACTCTCATTGGGTGGAAGACCTGGCAGTGATCTCCTGACCTACCATATCTGTTTTTGATTACAAGTTTAACACAACAAAGGGAAGTATGGCGGCGATGTGTATTTAATGCTTATTATGTGCCAGAAACTGAGTTAAGTCTTGATATGAGATGTTTTATTTCCAATCCTCTGGTTGAAGACTATGAGGTAGAGAGAGGTTATGAAATATGTCCAAGGTCAATCAGACAGTAGCCAGGATTCTAATCAGAAAATCTGATTCATTGCAGGGCAGTGGATGGTGCGACAGCCCAGAGGAATTCTGCACAGCTGGCTTATTGGCAAAATTCTTGGAGAGGCCTTCACATCTGGTGTTAGACCAGTTAATAATCCCATAATGAATCATCTAAAGCCTCAGATTTTCCCCAAATCTGACCACCTCTCACCACCCCCACAGCCTGACCTGTGCAAGCCTCCATCACCTTTCAACTGGGCCAGGGCTGCACCCTCCACAAACATAACCAGCTTCTCCCCTGGTCCACCTGCCGTCTCTTCTCAGTCAGCAACGTTCCCTCACATCTCCTGCTGACACAAGATTTTTGGTCAGATAGCCTGACGCTACCTGAGGTACAGGACTTGTGAGGTACAGACAGAGGTGCTCTCAGTAGCATGGTGGACAAGGACAGCAAGCAGTAGCCAGACTTAGAGTCTACTGTAGAGACAACAAACGGCTGTCCCCTTCTGGATAGAGGGGGTGCATAAAATATAGCTACTTCCACATGGGTAGCTGGATCCCCTGGGCACTAACCCTATCAGGGCTCAGGAAGAAGATCTATTTTTTCCTTTGAACTGTTGTGCTGTTGCCTGGTGGGAAAATGCCATGTCAGTCTCGGTTATCAGATGTCTGTGTTGTGGAGCCCATGCATCGCCTCCATCCTCACCATCATAGCCATCTGATGCCTGAGCCCAATGCAGAAGCACTAGGGTTTCTGGGAAAGAGGATCATTGCATCCCCAGAGTTGGTCATGCTGTCTGCCTGATGACTGAGAGCTCCCTGCACATGGTGTGTGTTGTCAGTATTTGCACAGGACACAAATACTCTTACTCTAAGTGCCTGGTCCAGAGATCCAGTCATAAAACTCTACTTTTGTGCTTGTTGTCACCAAGTGCCCATGTCATTTTATCCAAATTTCTGACCATGTGACCATACTGTTAATGACTACCCTTGAATGAGTGTAGATCTTTGATTCAGGTTCTCTCTGAGAGGTAATGTGGATTTGAAAACACAACTCTAAGCTCTGCCCACTACATGAATTTCCTCCCACATGTTCGCTCCCCTACTATGTTTAAGGTGGTTGTGAAAGCTAAAAATCTACTTAGGAGTGTGGACAGCATATCCTGCACAGCTTAAATCTGAATTATTTTTGTGCTCCTCCAGTGCATAGAGACAATTCACATAGGCTATAGGTATGAGATGAGGGGAAAGTAGGTATTTAGAAAGCGCAGGTGTCAAGAAATGAGGAAAAACGTCCATATGAATAGCAAGTGTGCCTTGGGGACTTAAACAAGGCTAGCCTGAATTCCCACTGCTGTCTGATGATAGAAAACTGTTGTGCATTATATAGTTATATCTTGGTGGATGAGATACCACTGAATTTAAAGGACAAAGCAGATAACATGGCTTCTTTGTGTCCTAAAGACTGCAAGTAGTCTCTTTCAGGGCTTACTAAGAAGTCAGGGTTATTATCTCAAAAAGGATTGGCCATTTTCAAAAGAGACCATGACATTCTTGTTCCATTACTCAGGAGATCTGTATTGTGGTTCTGTCTGAGTTTTCTGGAGCCTGCAAGCACCGTCCTTATCTGCCACAGGCACATTGAGCATCACTGGCTTACTGAACCATGAGGTCACTGCACGCTGAATTTGGTGCAGTCTTCTACTTCCTCGGGGACTCATTCGACACAGGCAACCTTACTAGTGAATCAATAAATGAGTTAGATACTCATTCAGAAATGGACATGTTGCCTTCAAAATTCAGAGAGGACTGCCTAGGGTTGACTCTATCGTTTAGTTATGAGATTCATGTCTTTAATTTAGAAATAATTTTTCAATATTCCCCAGGTCATGCAACTACTAGAAACTTATTTACGACCACTACAAGAATCATGAGGGAGCTGCGTGTCAATCATGTGATTTTTCTTGGGCTTCTCTATGTAGCCATGGAATTTAATCTATGACAAAGGAGGCAGGCATATCCAAAGGGGGAAATACAGTCTCTTCAAAAGTGATTTTCAGAGTCAGTTAAGCATCCGACTCTTGATTTCAGCTCAAGTCATGATCTTACAGTGGTGGGATCGAGCCCCATGTTGTGCTCCAAGCTGGGCATGGAGCCTGCTTAAGATTCTGTCTCTCCCTCTTTCTTAACCATTCATCCTCCCAAAACCAACAAACCAACCATGAAACAAATATATAATATATTTTTATGATACTGGGAAAGAGGACAAATACATGTAAAACAATGAGGCCGGGCACTTTCTAATAGCACCCTCAAAAATAAACTCAAGATGGATTAGAATCCTAAATGTGAAACCTCAAACCATAAACCTCATAAAAGAAAACATAGGTAATATCTCTTGGACATTACCCCTAACAACATATTTAACAATATGCCTTCTCAGTCATGGGGAAAAAGAGCAAAATAAACAATTGAATCCACGCCAGCATAAAAAGCAATGAGCACCATCAAGCGAACAAAAAGGCACCGAATGAATGGAAACACAGATTTCAAAATGACCTATCCATCAAGGGGTTAATGTCCAAAATACATGAAGAACTCACACCACTCGAAATGAAAAGAACAAAGAATTCACGGACTCTGGATTTTTTATTATGCAAGCCCTAGGAATGATGTCTTATAATTGAAAACAATTTAGCTAATATCTTTAAACTAATGTTGCAATCTCCTCTCCACATTCTCATCTTCAAACTCCATTTATACGTCCAATAGACTGCTTGAAGCTGTCACACAGGTCACTGATGCTCTGTTCATTTTTTTCCCCCAAGTTCACTAGTTTTCTACAAACCCAGTAGATTCTTCACATGTGTATATCAGTCAGTACATAGTCACATATAAAGCAGAAACTCCTAGGACTCTGTCTTTGTGCTGACAACTTATATTACCAAGCACATCAGAATAGATCAAAGAGAAAGATTGTCTGGCCTCAGCAATATCCCAGAGTACCAGATGCAGAGAGCTTTTTTCTTGAAATGTGTCATTCTCCATAGAACCTATTTTAGATGGAGAGGCAGCAAGGAAAGCATGCTACGAGCATTGAAGAGAATACAAACTTTACTCAAAGGACAGTAGACTAATTTTAGCCCATGGTCCCCATGGAGAAACGTGTTCTCTGTAGACCCATCTGTTCTGCCCGGGTGAGGCTTGGGCACCTGGCACACAGGCGCCTGTGTTGTGCTATTGAGATTAGCCAGTCTCACAGCTGTTCAGACCTGTCCCCTCCTCTGCTGATTTGCATATTACTGATTTGCATATCACTTCTCTGAACACTGATTGGTAGGATGGTCACACCCTGTGCAGGACTCAGTCCCAGTGAGGACATAGCATGGACTCCTCATGATGGGAACATGGCCGACATGACACTTTCTGTCCGAACCATAGGAGAGAAACACACTCTGTCCACTGGCCATCAAATACATTTTGAGTCTTTATTTAAGTCCTACTGAGCATCTCAGAAATACAACAATACCTGTGTACACTGCTTCTCTGTAGTCAGAACCTTATGGCGTTGTGTTAGCTGCCACAAATCCAGAGAAGAGGGAGAAGCTGGAAGGCAAAGCAACTGAGATGTTTAAGAATGAAGCCTGTCTATATGCTCAGTAAGCATCCGATCCTCCTCCCACACTCATGCCTGGGTCAAGGTCAGTGTAGTGAGAGTGGGTAAGTCTCCATAGCAGAGCCCAGGTGCCAGAGGGGAGATACATTGCAAAGAGTCCCCCCCAAAATGCAAGCATTTCATGCTGCACACACAGGAAATGTAGACGCGTCCTAGTGACCCTGGAATCTAAATCCAGACTTGGTGTCAGAGATGGAGTTATGATGTCACTCCCTGTGAGGTCCGTGAACCTTCTCTAAAACTTACACAATCCTGCCTCTTCTCCCTGTGACCCTCAGTGCTTTGCACGTCTTCAGCTGAGATCCGATGAGATCTTATTTTTCCATTTCCAGTTTCCCTTGTTCTAATAGCCTCTGGACAGAAGAGAAGTGGAGTGAAGGGCAGTCTTCTAAACTTTCTGAGTAATGATTTCTTGAGGTGAGCAGTGATACAGGTGCTGGGATGGTCACAGGGAACGCTGACGTGCCTCGTCCCCGGAGAGCATCCTACTGCGAGCTCACACTGGTCCCTTCTCCACCAGATGCAGCTGAAGCCGTGAGCGTGTCAGTGATATAAATCTATCTTGGGAACAACTCAGATCCAGGTGATACAAAAAATCTTGGAAAATGCAGACAATTATCCATGGGAAGTCATTACAGAATGACTTCCTTGCCCAAGAGACAAGGAAGAGGCTACTCTCCGTCACCTCCCTTTGAGCCTTGCAATACTTCCATGGTTCAGCCAGAAGACCTGCAACTCATACAGCTTAGGGAGAAACAGGGCTGAACAGGAGGAAGCAGCTGGCATAGCACAGCCTCCCTGACCCACGGCCCTGGGGAGGAGGTTTGTGTACGAGGCTGAAGCACTGTGGGAGGAGAGTAATAATACTGCTGACAGAAATAAGTTGCCACATCTTCAGCCTGGAGGTTGTTGATGGTGAGGGTGAAATCTGTCCCAGACCCACTGCCGCTGAATCGGTCGGGGACTCCAGATGCCCGGGTGGATGCATAGTACATGAGCAACTTAGGACGCTGCCCAGCTTTCTGCTGGTACCAGGCTAAGTAGTTCTTTTTGTCAGAGCTGTACAGAAGACTCTGGCTGGACTTGCAGTTGATGGTGACACTCTCTCCTATAGACCTAGTCACGGAGCTTGGAGACTGGGTCATTACGGTATCTCCAGACACACCTGCAATCACAAAACAACAGGGGCTGTCACGCACAGCATCACTAATATAGTAAAATATGTATTCAAAAATGTATGTTTTCTTATTTTTCATAGACTATCAGACCGTTTTATTGAAATGTTTTATCCATACCACATGGTAGAGTCATTGGCCAATTTTATAAAGATCTTTCTCCTCGGAGCCTCTCACCTGAGATGCAAAGCACCAGGAAGATGAGCGCATTGGGCTGTGGTACCATCTTGCTGCTGGTCACCCGTCTGATGCACCCAGGCCCCGTCCCCAGGAACCCTTTTAATAGGGCTCTGAACAGCCACACTAGGGTACCAGGTGCCTATGCAAATCATCAGAGTATGAAAGTGTCTGGTGGCTGACTTGTGAAGCAGAGAATGGAAAGAAAGAGACAAAGTATCACGACTCCAGGAAATGTGATTGTATGTAAGAGACCCAGATGTCACATCGAACGATAATTCCCAGTACTGTCTGCACAATCCCCAAATGTAAATAAATTCTCATTAGTACCAACTGTTCTATTTCAAGTCAGCTGAAGTCAACTTAAAAATATAAGTCCTTTTTTGTAGTAAAATCTATGTTTATGAGTATATAATTTCAGATCCTAATTGAAACAATATAAATGTAATGTCAGGACATGGAATATACTCTAGTTGTTGGATAGAATGAAGACACAGTATCTACATTTATGTCTCTATCTCTGGCTCCCTTCTGAAATTTTTTAATAGTTTATTTTCAAATTGCTTCCATATAACACCCAGTGCTTCTCCCCACAGGTGTCCCCCACCATGACCATCACCTCCTTTCCTCACTCCCCCTCCCCCTTCAGTCCATGGTTCGTTTTCAGTATTCAATAGTCTTTCATGATTTGTGTCCCTCACTCTCCCTAGCTCTCTTTCCCCCTTCCTCTTCCTATGGTCCTCTGTTAGGTTTCTTCTGTTCTCCTGTTAGACGTATGAGTGCAAACATATGGTATCTGTCCTTCTCTGCCTGACTTATTTCACTTAGCTACAAATGGCCAGATTTCATTCTTTCTCATTGCCATATAGTATTCCATTGTATATATATATATACCACATCTTCTTGATCCATTCCTCAGTTGATAGACATTTAGGCTCTTTCCATGATTTGGCTATTGTAGAAAGTGCCGCTATGAACATTGGGGTACATGTGCTACTATGCGTCAGCACTTCTGTATCCCCTGGGTAAATCCCTAGCAGTGCTATTGCTGGGTCATAGGTGAATTCTATCCATAGTTTTTTGAGGAGCCTCCACACTGTTTTCCAGAGCAGCTGCACCAGTTTACATTCCCATCAACAGTGTATAAGGGTGCCTGTCTCTCCACATCCTCGCGAGCATCTATTGTCTTGATTTGTTTATTTCAGTGACTGACCAGTGTGAGGAGGTATTTCAGTGTGGTTTTGATTTGTATTTCCCTTATGATGAGTGATGCTGAGCATCGTTTCATGTGCCTGTTGGCCATCTGGATGTCCTCTTTGGAGAAGTGTCTATTCAGGTCTTCTGCCCATTTCTTCACTGGATTATTCATTTTTCGTGTATGGAATTTGATGAGTTCCTTGTATATTTTGGATACTTGCCCTTTACCTGATGTGCCATTTGCCACTATCTTTTCCCATTCTGTCAATTGCCTGTTTGTTTTTTTTATTATTTCCTTTGCCTTGCAGAAGCTTTTTATCTTGATGAGGTCCCAGTAGTTCATTTTTGTTCTTAATTCCCTTCCCTCTGGGGATGTGTCAAGGAAGGAATTGCTGTGGTTGAGGTCAAGGAGTCTGTTTCCTGCTTTCTCCTTTAGGGTTTTGATGGTTTCCTGTGTCACATTCAGGTCCTTTATCCATTTTGAGTTTACTTTTTGTGAATGGTGTAATAAAGTGGTCTAAATTCATTTTTCTACATGTTGTTGTCCAGCTCTCCCAACACCACCTGTTGAAGAGGCTGTCCTTTTTCCATTGGATACTCTTTCCTGCTTTGTCAAAGATTAATTGGCTATATACTTGTGGGTCCAGTTCTGGGTTCTCTATTCTATTCCATTGGTCTATGTGTCTGTTTTTGTGCCAATGCCATACTGTCTTGATGATGACAGCTTTGTAGTAGTGGCTAAACACTGGGATTGTGAAGTCCCCCCGTTTTGGTTTTCTTCTTCAGTATTACTTTGGCTCTTCGGGGTCTTTTGGGGTTCCATACGAATTTTAAGATAGTTTGTTCTAGCTTTGAGAAGAATGCTGGTGCAACTTTGATGGGGATTGGATTGAATGTGTAAATTGCTTTGGGTAATAATAACATTTTAACAATGTTTATTCTTCCGATCCATGAGCACGAAATGTTTTCCCATTTCTTTGTGTCTTCTTCAATTTCCTGAAGAAGTCTTCTATAGTTTTCAGCATCAGGTCTTTTATATCTTTGGTTAGGTTTATTCCTAGGTATTTTATGGTTTTTCGTGCAATTGTGAATGGGATCTGTTTCTTGCTTTCTTTTTCTGTTGCTTCATTTTTGGTATATAAGAATGCAACTGATTTCTATACATTGACTTTGTACCCTGCAACTTACTGAGTTCATTGATCAGTTCTAGAAGTCTTCTGGTGGAGTCGATTGGGTTTTGCATGTGGAGTATCATGTCATCTGTGAAAAGGGAAAGTTTGACTTCTTCTTTGCCAATTCTGATGCCTTTTATTTCCTTTTGTTTTCTGATTGGTGATGCTAGGACTTCCAACACTATGTTAAATAGCAGTGGTGAGAGTGGACATCCCTGTCGTGTCCCTGATTTTAGGGGAAAGCTCTCAGTTTTTCCCCATTGAGGATAACATTGGCTGTGGGCTTTTTGTAAATGGCTTTTATGATGTTTAAGGAAGTTCCTTCTATCCCAGCTATCTCAAGGGTTTTTATTAAGAACAGATGTTGTATTTTGTCAAATGCTTTTTCTGCATCTATCAACAGGAGCATATGATTTTTTCTTTTGTTTTGTTAATGTGATGTATCACATTAATGGATTTGCGAATATTGAACCAGCCTTGTATCCCAGGAATAAATCCCACTTGATCATAATGGATAATACTTTTTATATGTTGTTGAATTCGATTTGCTAGGATCTTGTTGAGTATTTTTGCATCTGTATTCATTAAGGATATTGGCCTGTGGTTCTCTTTTTTTGTTGGGTCTCTGCCTGGCTTGGGAATCGAGGTTATATGCGCTTTGTAGAATGAGTCCAGTAGTCTT
>PJEM01017772.1:0-20860 GCA_004023845.1 Helogale parvula
GGCTCAGTCGGCTAAGCGTCCGACTTCGGCTCAGGTCAGATCTCACGTTTGTGAGTTCGAGCCCCGCGTCAGGCTCTGTGCTGACAGTTAGCTCAGAGCCTGGAGCCTGCTTCTGGTTCTGTGTCTCCTTCTCTCTCTGCCCCTCCTCCTCTCATGCTCTGTCTCTCTCTGTATCAAAAATAAATAAAACATTAAAAAATTTAAAAAAAATGACTCATGTTTCTCCTTTGAACATCTGAAATGAATGAAAGTGCCACTTACTGAGATGAGGAAAACTAGGGAAGAGAACCAGTTTAAAATTATGGGAAAAGAGAATTAAGAGTTTGCATTTGACCATGTTAAATTGAGATGCCTATTAAATATACAAGCAGAGATCTAAGATGCCAACTGGATATATAAGTATACAGGCCATCCTTGCCTGCCTTAAGTTTGCCCTCCTCACCCCACAAGTAGATTTACCTTGTTTTTTTCTTCACAAGACAACTAATTACCTGAAATTATCTTCATTTTTTTCATGTGTGATTATCTCTCCCATACTAGAAAGTTAAGAAAACTTCATATTTCATCTGCTTATTTATAGTTTATGAATGAATACACTAATAAACTCAATTCTTTTTCCCTCTTAAATATCTTTTGAGATCTGACTTTGCAGTTTCCTACCACAAAAGAAGTGGAATAGATTTCCCTATCCCTTGATTCCAAGCTTGCCATGTAACTCGCTTTGGCCAACAGCTGAAGTCTCAAAGGGGTTCACATGTCGCAGATAACTCTCTTGTTCTTCTGCTGTCACCACGAAAAGGACATGCCAGGGCTGGCTCTCTGGTCCCAGGAGGAAGAAAGATATGACCCAGGCAAACAAGAGTAGAACCAGAGCCTCCAACCAACCTACAGTCATATGATTAGCCCAAACAAAAAAAGCTGAGCTCAGCTTAGATGAGATGATTCCTAGCAAATCTACTAACTTGCAAAAAATAAGTATTGTTTAAAATCATTGGGTTTGGGCATGGTTTATTACAAAGCAATAGCAAACTGATATACTGGTGAATTCCAATCCCTAGAACAGTGCCTATAATATAATGAGAGTCCAAGTAATATTTTAAATGAATTATTTAATTGAAAAATAAAGGGAGGCAGCAAGATGGCAGAGAAGTAGGGAGCTCCATACTTTTTTGCCAGCCCACATCTCTAAATCCAGGAATGACTAAAGCCATAAGACACTGAACCGCAAAAGTCTGGGAGGAAAAGAGACAGAGTCCACTAAGAAGACAGACTTATAGGTGCGTGATTGCAAACTGGGGAAGATAAAAACGGGCCAGGACCTGGAGGCGCAGAGGGGAGGGATACCCTCCACGGAGAGCTGCAGAGAGATGAGGGGAAGAGAAAAGAGTGGCTGAAACTGCTATAAACTGTCTCCGGAGAAGAGAAAAACCTCAGCCCAGGGTGGAGAGGGATCCTATCATCCCATCTGTAACCGCAGGACGTTCGGAGATTTTTTCTCTAGCCGTGGTGCTTTCCTTAGGCTAGACGCCCCGATCCCAGGCAGCACCAGGAAGAAACTGCTCCCCTACTCCCCCTACTATATCCCCTGCTAAGAAGCCACCCGGCCTGTGGGAGTACATTTCAGGCCGTGTCATTAAAGAGGGTGGACTAAGATGTGGAAATGAGGCAGGGCTTGGGAAATACAACTCGACCCACCTTGGCTATGCCCACGGCACAGGGAAATGGGACCCAAAAGAGTGAGTTGCAACCCTTGGTTCAAGAAGGGACTGGGGCACTGCCATTTTTTCTCCCCACAACCACCAAGGCAGGGCCTCAGGGAGCAGCCAGAGAACCTGCAGTGGAGGCCAGACCTGCCTATACCAAACCATGCCCATCCACTCTGGAGAGCTGCCTCTTTGTTTTGTTTTGTTCGGAGCCCAGGCAGGACCAACACTGATGCATTGTCGTGATTGACTCTAGATCAATTCTTGCTATTCAGATATATTTTCCCTTATCTCATTCTTATCTCTTCCCTTCCGTGGACTGGGCACTCTGGTCATTGGTTTGCTTAAACAGTCACATTTAATCCATTCTCTTGATGCATATTCTACACCTCCGTCAAAACCTTCCTTTCTCTCTCTCTGGAATAATCAGACTATATAGTTTCTTTGGGTAACATTATCATCGTTTTTATTTTCTCCTCACCTCCTACCATATTCTCCTCTTTTTCTGAATTAAGCCTTTTAGTCTCTCTGCCTGGTCAATGTTCAATTTCTCTTTCTCTCCATCGCTGTCATTTCTCTCTTTGTATATGCTCTTCAATCAGCACTGCCTCCACCTTGCTCTTTATTTGTAGCTGGGATCTCTGGTTTTAAGCTTTTAGATTGTTCCTTGCCTTCTGTTGTTTTTGCCCCCCCCCCCCCCTCCTTTATTCTCCCCTTCTGGTTTGTTTGTTTGACTTGTCTGTGAGTTTGCATGCTTTTGTTCCCTGTGTGCTTGTCTGTCTATTTTCCTTTTCAGAGTTACCTCAAGAAACAAGCCAAAGTACACATGGTGGAGAGTCCCAAATATCAATATGAGTAGAGAAATAAAATCATCAAAGACCCAACAAGAGAGACCAAGGGACACCAATAAAAGAAAACCTCTTGAATGGAAATGCCCTGGACAGTCTATGAGCCTCCTTTAATACAGTGATACACATAGGTGTAGAGTGCATAGCAAGCTTTTAAAACTGAGAAGAGACAGAAATCTAGCCAAAATGATGAAATGGAAGTTCTCTCCACTAAAGAAATTCCAAGAAGTCATAGCTACAGAATTGCTCAAAACGGATATAAGCAACATAACTGATGAAGAATTTAGAATAACTGTGATAAAATTAATCAGTGGGCTGGAAAAAGGCATGGAAGATATCAGAGAAACTATGGCTACAAAGACTATAGACCTTAAAAACAGTTGTGACAAATTCAAAAATGCTATAAATGAGGTGCATAATAAAATGGAGGCGGCCACTGCACAAATTGAAGGGGCAGGGAGAAGAATAGCTGAATTAGAAAACACAATTATAGAAAAAGAGGAAACCGAGAAAAAGAGACATAAGTTGATCCAGGAACACAAAAGGAGAATTTGAGAACTGAGTGATGCTATAAAACGAAATAATATCCATATCATAGGAATTCCTGAAGAAGAAGAAGAAAAAGAAGAGGAGGAGGAGGAGGAGGAGAGGGAAAGAGAGAGAGAAAGGGGTTGAAGGGGTACTTGAACAAATCATAGCCAAGAACGTCCCCAATCTGGGGAAAGAAACAGACACTGAAATCCAAGAGGAACAGAGAACTCCCTTCAGACGTAACTTGAATCGATCTTCGGCACAACATATCATAGTGAAAGTGGCAAAATATAAGGATAAAGAGACAATTCTGAAAGCAGCTAGGAATAAAAGGGCCCTAACATACAAAGGAAGACATATCAGAGTAGTTGCAGACCTATCTACTGAAACGTGGCAGGCCAGAAAGGAAAGGCAGGAAATCTTCAACATGATGAACACAAAATACATGCACCCAAAAATCCTTTATCCAGCAAGCTGTCATTCAGAATAGAAGGAGAGATAAAGGTTTTCCCAAATAAACAAAAATTGAAGGAACTCATCACCACTAAACCAGCCCTACAAGAAATCCTAGGGGGGATGCTATCAGGGAAATGTTGCAAGGAACACAAGGTACCAGAGACACCACTACACACATGAACCCTAAAGAGAACACAATGACTTGAAGTCCATATTTTTCAATAATAACACTGAATGTAAATGGACTAACTGCTCCAATCAAAAGACATAGGGTAGCAGGATGGATTAAAAAAAACAAGATCCATCTATTAGCTGTCTACAAGGGACTCATTTTAGACCTGAGGACACCTTCAGATTGAAGGTGAGGGGATGGAGAAATATCTATCACGTGACTTTAAAGTTAAGGCAGTAACAAGATATGAAGAAGGGCATGATATAATAATTACAGGGTCTATGCATCACGAAGAGCTAACAATTGTAAATGTCTACACACCAAATTCGGGAGCACCCAAATACATAAAACAGTTCATCACAAACAGAAACAATCTTATTGATAAGAATGTGCTAATTGCAGGGGACTGTAATACTCCACTTACAGCAATGGATAGATCAACTAGACAGAAAATCACTAAAGAAACAATGGGCCTGAATGACACATTGGAACAGGATTTGACAGATATATTTAGAAGTCTACATCCTGAGGCTATGGAATTCATTTTCCCCAGTGCACACATACATTGTCCAAGATAGACCACATACTGCGTCATAAAGCAGCCATCCATAAATATAAAAGAATTGAGATCATACCATATGCACTTTCAGATCACAATCCTATGAAACTTGAAATCAATCACAGGAAAAAGTCTGGAAAACCTCCAAAAACATGGAGGTTAAGGACCACCCTACTAAAGAACGATTAGGCCAATCAGGCAATTAGAGAAGAAATTACAAAATATATGGAAACAAATGAAAATGAAAATACAACAATCCAAACTCTTTGGGATGCAGCAAAGGCAGGCCTAAGAGGAAAATACATTGCACTCCAGGCCTATTCCAAGAAACTAGAAAAAGCGCGAATACAAAATCTAACGGTGCACCTAAAGGAGCTAGAAGCAGAGCAGCAAGAACACCCCAAACCCAGCAGAAGAAGAGAAATAATAAAGATCAGGGCAGAAATAAACAATATAGAATAAAAAAAATAGTTGAACAGACCAATGAAACCAAGAGTGGGTTCTTTGAAAAAATAATATTGATAAGCCTCTAGCCTGACTTCTCAAAAACAAAAGAGAGAGCACCCAAAAAAACAAAATCAGGAAAGCCAAGAGAAGAGTATGTTTCAAGAAAGAAGTAGTCAAAAGGGATTAATGGTGCTGAAGTCTGTTAAATTAAGATTTAAAAGTATTTACTGGATATGGCAATATGGTGTTCAACGGTAGCCTTGAGAAAGGAGGGAAGTCAGATTGGAATGGACTGAGTCTAAAAAGGTCGGAAATAGCTATAAGAGAGAAAATTATCGGGGTGCCTGGGTGGCTCAGTCTGTTGAGTGTCCACCTTCAACTCAGGTCATGATCTCGTGGTTTGTGAATTCAAGCTCCATGTGCTGACAGCTCAGAGCCTGGAGCCTGCTTTGAATTCTGTGTCTCTCTTTCTCTCTGCCCCTCCCCTGCTCATGCTATCTCTCTGTCTCTCAAAAATAAATAAATATTTTTTAAAATTGTTTAATAGAAAGAAAGAAAGTGAGAAAGAGAGAAAGAAAGAAAGAGAGAAAAGAAAATTCTCATGGCCAAAAACTGGCAATGTTCTTCCCACCATTCTTCTTTGACAATTTTTTTCCTTTATAATGATTTGATTTTAGCTATCAAACAACCTGGGATATTTTTCCTGCAAAGAATAAGACAGCTAACTTTGAGTAGTATTACTTTCTTTCTTATCTCATAGTACACAGCCAGGCACTGGTTCAGGGTCACACAATCAATCAATCAATCAATCAATCACTGAAATCCTATCTGCACTATCCCATGCTTTAACTAATTGGCTAAGGCAAGCCAATTATTGATTATCAGTAAAAAAAAAAATTAGGATGTTTACCTACAAAATGAAAATCAACTATGAAATTTACACCTCATAAAACATTACAAATGACCTATGATGGACTCTTGATGAATTCAAGCACTAAGAATAAAAGTTGGCTATATAAACCTAATATCAAGAGCAAGCGTTCAGTCTCATCATACTCAGAACTGATACACCTCAATTAGTAATTCATGATTAAAAAGGAAAAGATTTATTTTACTTTTCCTATTTCAATTTCTTGGTATGGAACATTCTAGATACCTCCCATATGATGTCCTATATATAAATACCTTCTCTACAATTAAATCCCACATAGACTATTTCTTCAATTTAATTCAAAAGCCACTTTCTATTTTATGGTTCCTGATATCTTCCAAGTTCCTAAATAAATTCCTGTCATTTCTCATCACATGCATATAACTATCAATAGGCCTTAAAATGTTTTTAACGTACCATATTTTTCCATATGTTCTTTTCCAGCACACCCAAACATCTGAGGAGCAAATGGTTTGGCAGACAATCCATATTTTTTTATCAGGACCTCAAGATGCTTATCAATTGGATGGATCCTTTGTGAAGCCTAAGAGAGGGGGAAGAGAAACAAGTACTTGATGTGATGAGTCTCTTTCAACTATTACAGTGTTACTTAACACATCTGCTTATTCTTTTTAAAAATAATTTTAATGTTTTATTTATTTTTGAGAGGGAGAGAGACAGAGCACAAGTGAGGGAGAGGCAGGGAGAGAGGGAGACACAGAATCTGAAGCAGGCTCCAGTCTCTGAGCCGTCAGCACAGAGCACAACATGGGGCTCAAACTCATGGGTTGTGAGATCATGACCTGAGCCAAAGTCGGACGCCTCAACCAACTGAGCAACCCGGGCACCCCAAGACATCTGCTTATTCTAAGCCACAGTAAACTAAAAATAAGCAATGTGAATAAAATCAGCCAGGAAATACTTTGCAAGGAAACATGGAAAGGAAAAATAATCAAGTGAGGTACTAATTTTTTCATGAAATATTTATAAAGAATCCAATATGTACCAATACCTCTCAAGGTAGTATGCTCTGCTCATCTGGCATTTACAATGGAGGCATAGAGTGGACAAAAGGTGATAAAGATAAAAATGAATAAAAATGTAAATAATAATGCTATAAATGAGAATAAATTCAAGTGAGGGAATAAAGACTGAAGGTGGGAAGTGCTATTTTGTGCACAATACTCAGGGAAGGTTTCATTGACAAAATGGTATTTGAGCAGGAATGTGAGGCAGTAAGGAGTAAGTTATTTGGGTAACCTTGGGAAAGGAGCATTCTAGGCAGAGGGAACAGCAACCAAAAAGATCTTAAGGCAGAAGCATGGTTGGGTGTTTGAGAAAAGAAGCAAGTTAGGACTAAGATAAAGTAATATTCAAAGAGTGTCATCACCTCTGTTTCCTAGTTCTACAGTGTAAGAACATAGTTACTACCAGAAATATTCCACAAAGGGAAAGCTAACAGTTTCTTCTCAGTTTCCCTGCTAGATCATGAACTCTCTGAAGGCAGGAGTTCTTTTTCATACACCATTGTACATATACCCAATGCCTAGCTTTGGCCTGCTACACAGCAAACATTCAATAATGTACAGTGAATAAAGGTTTATTTTTTGGTTCACAAGGGGTTCCAGAGGGAATACTGTTAAGCCCTTCTCTTTGATTAAGAAAATATAGGGGCATCCGGGTGGCTCAGCTGGTTAAGTGTCTGACTTCAGCTCAGGTCACAATCTCACAATCTCTGAGTTTGAGCCTCACATTGGGCTCTGTGCTGACAGCTAAGAGCCCGAAGCCTGCTTCAGATTCTGTGTCTCCCCTTACTCTTTGCCCCTCCTCCGCTCATGCTCTGTCTCTCTCTCAAAAATAAATAAACATTAAGAGAAAAAAGAAAATACAGGTTTAAAGGAAGAAAATTATTTGGTTAGATATGATAAACAATTTGACAATCTGAACAATACTGGATATAAATGGGTCTTGCAAATCTCTAAAGACAGAAATCTTAAAAATAAGTATATATAATTATGTGATGGTCACAGATGTAATTTTCTATTGTCTAAGCAAATTTTTAAAAACAAAGAGAAGGGGCCCCTAGATGGCTCAGTCATTTAAGCATCCAACTTCAGCTCAAGTCATGATCTCATGGTTCATGGGCTCAAGCCCCACATCAGGCTTTCTGCTGTCAGCACAGAGTCTGCTTTGAATTCTCTTTCCTCCTTTCTGTTCTTCTCCAGCTTCCTCTCTCTCTCTCTCCCTCTCAAAAATAAACTTTAATAAAAATAATTTTTTAAAGAGAAAATGTTCATTACCAAGTAAAGAAGTGATACTAATTAAAAGCAATGATATATAGCTTCTATTTCTAGACATGATGGATTACAGAAAACAGATTAATCCTTCTAGCTTAACCATCTAAAAGCATAGACAAAATATACAAATTTGTATATACAAATTTTGTATATACAAAATATACAAAGTACACATTTCAATGTACAAGTATAAAACATAGCATAGTGATCTCAGAGAAGGAAAACATATAAGATAAGCATTATGATTTTCCATGGATTGCTACCTGGGAGGAAAGAATAGGGAAGAGTAACATAGAGTCCAGCAAGCTTCCTAAGTTAAAGAAATGGAGTTCAGGATTCAAAGAGAGCAAGGTATCCAGAATTCACAGAGAAGAGAATGAGAGAGAGAGAGAGAGAGAGAGAGAGAGAGAGAGAGAGAGAGAGAGAATGAATATGTGCACATGCTCTGAACAAAAAAGAGTGTTCTCCTTGAGTCTTCAGTGAGTCTGATCAACACATGAGTATGAAGAAACCAATGAGATAAGAAAAAAAAGTCACTGGACAGCAGTAGACATAACAATTCCCAGTGCTCACACAGGGGCAGATATATTTCTTACTCTCAATAACCACAACAGAAGATCTAACATATATATATATCCATATCATAGGCAGTTCAGCCTATGAATAAAGACTATTCTGATTCTACCTAACAGAGCTTAAAAGAATATTTTTTAAATGTTTGTTTGTTTGTTTTTAATAGTTTATTGGCAAATTGGTTTCCATATAACACCCAGTGCTTCTCCCCACAAGTGCCCCCCACCATGACCATCCCCCCTCCCTCCGTCCCTCTCCCACTTCAGTCCATGGTTCGTTTTCAGTATTCAGTAGTCTCCCTTGATCTGTGTCCCTCACTCTCCCCCACTCTCTTTCTCCCTTCCTTTCCCCATGGTCCCCTGCCAGGTCTCTCTTGTTAGATCTATGAATGCAAACATATGGTATCTATCCTTTTCTGCCTGACTTATTTCGCTTAGCATGACACCCTCAAGGTCCATCCACTTTGCTACAAATGGCCAGATTTCATTCTTCCTCATTGCCATGTAGTACTCCATGTATATATATACCACATCTTCTTGATCCATTCATCAGTTGATGGACATTTATGCTCTTTCCATGATTTGACTATTGTAGAAAGTGCTGCTATGAACATTGGGGTACATGTGCTCCTATGCATCAGCCCTTCTGTATCCCCTGGGTAAATTCCTAGAAGTGATTTGTTTCTGCGTTTGAATACTTTAGTTACCTGTTTGTCTGACTGTTCTCTTCCAGGGCTACAGAGAAAAAAGCTAAAGTACAAATGGTAGAGAGTCCCAATTATCACTAAAAGTAGGGAAATAAAATAGCCAAAGTCTCAACAAGAGAGACCAAGGGAATTTGACAAAGATCAAAGAATACTTCCTGAACTGAATGGCCCTGCACAGTCTATAAGCCACCTTTAATATAGCAGTACTGGCATGTGAAGAATACGTAACAAGCTTTTAAAACTGAGAAGAGACAGAAAGCTAGCCAAAATAATGAAATGTAAAAAGTCTCCTCAAAAGAAATTCTAGGAAGAGTGAAAGCTAAATAATTGGTCAAATCAGATAAAAGCAACATAACTGACGAAAAATTCAGAACAATAGTTATAAAATTAATTGCTGGGCTTGAAAAAAGCATAGAAGATAGCAGACACTCTATTGCTACAAAGACTATGGATGTTAAAAACAGTTTGATGAATTAAAAATGCTATAAATGAGGTGAATAGTAAAATGGAGGTGGGCACTGCACGACTGAAGAAGCAGAGAATGAGAATAGCAGAATTAGAAGATACAATTATAGAAAAAGAGGAAGCCGAGAAAAAGAGACATAAGTTGATCCAGGAGCCCAAGAGGTGAATTCGAGAACCGAGTGATGCAATAAAACTGAACAATAACCGTATCATAGGAATTCCTGAAGAAGAAGAAAAAGAGGAAGAGAAGGAGAGAGAGAGAAAGGGGTTGAAGGAGTACTTGAACAAATTATAGCCAAGAACATCTCCAATCTGGGGAAAGAAACAAACATTGAAATCCAAGAGGAACAGAGAACTCCCTTCAGATGTAACTCGAATCGATCTTCGGCACAACATATCATAGTGGCAAAATATAAGGATAAAGAGACAATTCTGAAAGCAGCTAGGAATAAAAGGGCCCTAACATACAAAGGAAGACATATCAGAGTAGTTGCAGACCTATCTACTGAAACGTGGCAGGCCAGAAAGGAAAGGCAGGAAATCTTCAACATGATGAACACAAAATACATGTAGCCAAGAATCCTTTATCCAGCAAACCTGTCATTCAGAATAGGAGAGATAAAGGTTTTCCCAAATAAACAAAAATTGAAGGAACTCATCACCACTAAACCAGCCCTACAGGAAATCCTAGGGGGGATGCTATCAAGGAAATGTTGCAATGTTGCAAGGAACACAAGGTACCAGAGACACCACTACACGCATGAACCCTAAAGAGAACACAATGACTTGAAGCCCATATTTTTCAATAATAACACTGAATGTAAATGGACTAATGGCTCCAATCAAAAGACACAGGGTAGCAGGATGGATTAAAAAAACAAGATCCATCTATTAGCTGTCTACAAGAGACTCATTTTAGACCTGAGGACACCTTCAGATTGAAGGTGAGGGGATGGAGAAATATCTATCACGTGACTTTAAAGTTAAGGCAGTAACAAGATATGAAGGGCATTATATAATAATTACAGGGTCTATGCATCACGAAGAGCTAACATATAAATTCGGAGGCACCCAAATACATAAAACGATTAATCACAAACAGAAACAATCTTATTGATAAGAATGTGCTAATTGCAGGGGGCTGTAATACTCCACTTACAGCAATGGCTAGATCAACCAGACAGAAAATAACTAAAGAAACAATGGACCTGAACAACACATTGAACAGATAGAATTGATAGATATATTTAGAACTCTGCATCCTGAGGTCAGGGAATTCACTTTCTTCTCAAGTGCATATGGCACATTTTCCAAGATAGATCACACACAGGGTCATAAAGCAGCCCTCAAAAATATAAAAGAACACATGAACACTTTCAGATCACAATGCTATGAAACATGAAATCAATCACAAGAAAAGGTCTGGAAAACCTCCAAATCCATGGAGGTTAAAGAACACCCTACTAAAGAACAAATGGGCCAACCAGGCAATTAGAGAAGAAATTTAAAAATATATGGAAACAAATGAAAATGAAAACACAACAATCCAAGCTCTTTGGGATGCAGCAAAGGTGGTCCTAAGAGGAAAATACATTGCACTCCAAGCCAATTTCAAGAAACTCGAATAAGTACAAATACAAAATCTAACAGTGCACCTAAAGAAGGTAGAAGCAGAGCAGCAAGAGCACCCCAAAACCACCAGAAGAAGAGAAATAATAAAGATCAGGGCAGAAATAAACAATATAGAATCAAATTAAAGTTCAACAGATCAATGAAACCAAGAGTTGGTTCTTTGAAAAAATAAACAAAATTGATAAACCTCTAGCCTGGCTTCTCAAAAACAAAAGAGAGAGCACCCAAATAGACAAAATCACAAATGAAAATGGATCTATTACAACCAATCCCTCAGAAATACAGAAATTACCAGGGCATACTATGAAAAATGATATGTCAACAAACTGGACAATCTAGAAGAAATGGACAAATTCCTAAATGCACACACACTTCCAAATTTCAGACGGGAAGAGATAGAAAATCTGAACAGACTCATAACTAGTGACAAAATTGGATCAGTGATCAAAAATCTCCCAACAAGTGTGAGCCCGGGGACAGATGGCTTCCCTGGGCAATTCTACCAGACATTTAAATCAGAGTTAATACCCATTCTTCTCAAGCTATGCCAAAAAATAGAAATGGAAGGAAAACTTCCTGACGCATCCTATGAAGCCAGCATCACTTTGATTCCCAAACCATACAGAGACTCTCCAAAAAGGAGAATTACAGGCCAATATCCCTGATGAACATGGATGCAAAAATCCTCAACAAGGTACTAGCAAATTGAATTCCACAGCATATAAAAAGAATTATCCACCATGAGCAAGTGGGATTCATTACTGGGTTTCAGGGCTGGTTCAATATTTGCAAATCAATCTATGTGATACATGACATTAACAAAAGAAAAGATAAAAACCATATGATCCTGTCGATAGATGCAAAAAAAGCATTTGACAAGATACAGCATCCTTTCTAAATAAAAACCATCAAGAAAGTCGAGATAGAAGCAACCTACTTAAACATCATAAAAGCCATTTATGAAAAGCCCACAGCTAATATCATCCTCAATGGGGAAAAACTGAGAGCTTTCCCTCTGAGATCAAGAACACGACAGGGATGTCCACTCTTACCACTGTTGTTTAACAGAGTGCTGGAAGTTCTAGCATCAACAATAAGACAAAAAAAAGGAAATAAAATGCATCAGAATTGGCAAAGCTGCAGTCAAGCCTTCACTTTTCGGAGATGACATGATACTCTACGCAGAAAACCCAACAGACTCACCAGAAGCCTACTAGAACTGATCCATGAATTCAGCAAAGTCACTGGTAAAAAATCAACATACAGAAATTGGTAGCAATTTTATACACCAATAATGAAAACAACAGAAAGAGAAATCAAGAAACTGATCCCATTCACAATTGCACAAAGAACCATAAAATACCTAGGAATAAACCTAACCAAAGATGTAAAAGATCTGTATGATGAGAACTATAGAAAACTTATGAAGAAAATTGAAGAAGACACAACAAAATGAAAAAACATTCCATGCTCATGGATCAGAAGAATAAACATTGTTAACATGTCAATACTACCCAAATCAATCTACACATTCAATGCAATTCCAATCAAAATTGCACCAGCATTCTTCTCAAAGTTAGAACAAACTATCCTAAAATTTGTATGGAACCACAAAAGACCCCAAATAGCTAAAGTAATATTGAAGAAGAAACCAAAATGGAGGCATCACAATCCCAGACTTTAGTCTCTACTACAAAGCTGTCATCATCAAGACAGTATGGTATTGGCACAAAAACAGACACATAGACCAATGGAATAGAATACAGAACCCAGAAATAGACCCACAAATGTACGGCCAATGAATCTTTGACAAAGCAGGAAAGAGTACCCCATGGAAAAAAGACCGCCTCTTTAAGAGCTGGTGCTGGGAGAACTGGACAGAACATGCAGAAGAATGAAACTAGACCACTTTCTTACACCATACACAAAAATAAACTCAAAATGGGTGAAGGACCTCAACGTGAGACAGGAAACCATGAAAACCCTAGAGGAGAAAGCAGGAATCAACTTCCTCGACTTCAACCACAGCAATTTCTTACTCATCACATCTCCAAAGGCAAGAGAATCAAGAGCAAAAATGAACTATTGGGACCTCATCAAGATAAAAAGCTTCTGCACTATAAAGGAAACAATTAAGAAAAGTAACAGGTAAACAATGGAATGGGAAAAGATGGTTGCAAATGACATATCAGATAAAGGGCTAGTATCCAAAATCTACAAGGAACTCACCAAACTCCACACCTGAAATACAAATAACCCAGTGAAGAAATGGGCAGAAGACACGAACAGACACTTCTCCAAAAAACATATCCAGATGGCCAGAAGACACGTGAAACAAAGCTCAGCGTCACTCCTCATCAGAGAAATACAAATCAAGACCACACTGAGATACCACCTCACGCCAGTCAGAGAGGCTCAAATGAACAAATCAGGAGACTATAGATGCTGGCGAGGGTGTGGAGAAATGGGCACCCTCCTACACTGTTGGTGGGAATGTAAAATGGTGCAGCTGCTCTAGAAAACAGTGTGGAGGTTCCCCAAAAAATTAACAATAGAACTCCCATATGACCCAGCAATAGCACTACTAGGAATTTACCCAAGGGATACAGAAGTGCTGATGCATAAGGGCACATGTACCCCAATGCTCATAGCAGCACTTTCTACAATAGCCAAATCATGGAAAGAGCCTAAATGCCCGTCAACTGATGAATGGATCAAGAAGAAGTGTTTTATTTATACAATGGAATACTACATGGCAATGAGAAAGAATGAAATCTGGCCATTTGTAGCAATGTGGATGGAACTCGAGGGTGTTATGCTAAGTGAAATAAGACAGGCAGAGAAGGACAGATACCATTTATTTTCTCTTATAAGTGGAATAGGAGAAACTTAATAAAGGACTATGGGGCAGGGGAAGGGGAAAATTTTTGACAAGAGGGAGGGAGGCAAACCATAAGAGACTCTTTAGTACTGAGAATAAACTGAGGGATGTTTGTGGGAGGGGGAGAGGGGGAAAGGAGTGATGGGCATGAAGGAAGGCACTTGTTGGGATAAGCACTGGGTTTTATATGGACACCCACTTGACAATAAACTATAAAAGAGAAAAAAAGAATATAGGAACAAGGACAACAAAAAATGACAGCTGACTTTACATTAGAAGCAATGATACATTCTGAAAGTATTAAAATCTTTTAAGAATTAATGCTAAACTGGGACACCTAGGTGGCTCAATTGGTTGAGCATCTGACTTCAGCTCAGGTCATCATCTCATGGTTCATAGTTCAAAACCTACATCAGGCTCTGTGCTGACTGTTAGCGCAGAGCCTGGAGCCTGCTTTGGATTCTTTGTCTCCCTCTCTCTCTGTCCCTTCCCTGTTCACACTCTGTCTCTCTCTCTCAAAAGTAAATAAATGTAAAAAAAATTTTTTTTAATTAATGCTAAACTAGAACTCTGTACCCAGCAAATATATCTTTCAGAAAATAAGGTAAACCATACAAAGGTTGAGATAATTCATCACCAGCAGACCAGCACTATATAAAAATTCTTCAGGCAAAAGGTAAATGATCCTAGAAGGAAATCTGAATCAATATAAAGGGATAAAGAACACTGAAAATGATAAATATGTGGTGGCACTGGGGTGGCTCAGTTGGTTAAGCATCCGACTCTTGATTACAGCTCAGACATGATCTCACAGTCATGAGACTGAGCCCACATTGGGCTCCATGCTGGGTATAGAGCCTGCTTGGGATTCTCTCTCTCCCTCTCTCTCTTCCCCTCCCTGCCCCTCAAAAAAATAATAAGTTAAAATATTTTTAAAATGTTTTAACGTTTATTTATTTTTGACAAAGAGAAACAGAGCATGAGTAGAAGAGTGGCAGTGAGAGAAGAGACACAGAACCCAAAGTAGGCTGTCGGCTCTGAGCTGTCCACACAGATCCCGATGCGGGACTTGAACTCATTAACCATGAAATCACAACCTGAGACAAAGTCTGACACTAACCAACTTACCCACCCAGGTGCCCCAAAAATTAAAAAAAAAAAACTCAAAACACTCCACCAAAACACTGCTAGAACTGATAAACAATTTCAGTGAAGTTGCAGGATACAAAATCAACATACAGAAATCTGTTCCATTTCTATACATCAATAATGAAGCAGCAGAAAGAGAAAGTAAGAAAACAGTCCCATTTACAATTGCACCAAAAATAATAAGATACCTAGGAATAAATCTAACCCAAGAAGTCAAATGCCTGTACTCTGAAAACTATAAAGTATACTTGAAAGAAATTCAAGATGACATAAAAAAAAATGGAAAGACATTCTCTTCTCATGGACTGGAAGAACAAATATTGTTAACCTGCCTATACTACCCAAAGCAATCTACACATTTAATGCAGTTCCTATCAAAATACCACCAGCATTTTTCACAGAAGTAGAACAAACAATCCTAAAATTTGTATGGGACCCCCAAAGACTGAATAGCCAAAGCAATTTTGAAAAAGCAAAGCAAAGCTGGAGGCATCACAATTCCAGATTTCCAAGTTATATTATAAAGATATGGTTATCAAAACAGTATGTTGCTGGCACCAAAACTGACACAAATCAATAGAGCAGAACAGAAATTCCAGAAATAAACCTACAAGTGTATGGTCAATTAATCTTCAACAAACAAGGAAAGAATATCCAATAAGAAAAAGACAGTGTCTTCAACAAATGTTGTTGGGAAAACTGGACAGCAACATTCAAAAGGATGGAACTGGAACTCTTTCTTATACCATATAAAAAATAAATTCAAAATGGATTAAAGACCTAAACGTGAGACCTGAAACCATAAAGATCCTAGGAAAGAGCAGAGGCAGTAATTTCTCTGACATGAGCCTTAGCAATTTTTTTCTAGGAAGGTCCCCTGAGAAGGGAAGCAAAAACAGAGTGAAGGAAACAAATGACAAATTAAAAGGCAACCTGCTAGAAAAGAAAAGATATTTGCAAATGAGATCTCTGATAAAGGGTTAGTACACAAAATACATAAAGAACTTAAAAACTCAATAACCCCCCTCCAAAAAAACCCCAATTTTTAAAATGGGCAGAAGAGGTCTGCCTGGGTGGCTCAGTGGTTAAGCACCTGCCTTCAGCTCAGGTCACAATCTCATGGTTCATGGGTTCGTGCCCCACATCAGATTCACTGTTGTCAGTAAAAAGCCTGCTTTGGATCCTCTGTCTCGCTCTCTCACTTCTCCTCCCCCATTCATGCTGTCTTTCAAAATAAATAAACACTTTAAAAAATAAATAATGGACAGAAGATATATAAACAGTCATTTCTCCACAGAAGACATACAGATGGCCAACACATACATGAAAAGATGCTTATCATCATTTATCATCAGGGAAATGCAAATCAAAACTACAATGAGATACCATCTCCTATCTGCCAGAATAGCTAAAATCAAAACACAAGCGTGCTCGTTTTGGCAACACATATACTAAAATTGGAATGAAACAGAGAAGATCAGCATGGCCCCTGCATGAGGATGACATGCAAATTCGTGAAGTGTTCGTATTTTGGAGTGTTATATGGAAACCAACTTGACAATAAACTATATTAAAAATAAACAAATAAATGAAATTTTTTTAAAAACACAAGAAACAACAGGTATTGGTGAGGATGTGGAGAAAAAGACCCCTTCTCGCAACGTGGGAATGCGTACTGGTACAGGCACTCTGGAAAACAGTATAGAGTTTCCTCAGAAAGTTAAAAATAGAACTACCCTATTATTCAGCACTACTGTGAATTTACCCAAAGAATATAAAAACATTAATTCAAAGGGATACATGCACCCTTATGTTTATAGCAGCATTGTTTATAATAGCCAAGATATGGAAGGAGCCCAAGTATCTACTGATTGATGAATAGGTAAAAAAGATGTTTCATACACACACACACTCACACACACTCACACACACAATGTTATATATTTATAATGGAATATTATTTGGCCATAAAAAGAACAAAATCTTGCCATTTGCAATGACATGGACGGAACCAGAGAGTATAATGCTAAGTGAAATAAGTCAATCAGAGAAAATACCATATGATTTTACTCATATATGGAATTTAAGAAACAAAACAAAGGAGCCAAGGGAAAAAGGAGAGATTGAGAGACAAACCAAGAAACAGACTCTTAACTACAGAGAACTGATGGTTACCAAAGGGGAGGTGGGTGGGGGGATGAGTGAAATATGTGATAGGGACTACGGAGCGCATTTATCATGATAAGCACCAAATGATTAAAATAAAAAATTTTTCTAAAAAGTTAAATTATGGTAGGATTGCCTGGGAGACTCAGCCGGTTAAGCGTGTGGCTCTTGATTTCGGCTCAGGTCATGATCTCATAGTTCGTGGGATGGAGCCCTGCATCAGGCTCTGCACTGAGAATGGAACCTGCTTGGGAAGCCCTCTCCTCTGCCTCTGCCCCTCTCTGCTCTTGCACATGCATGCTTTCTCTCTCTTAGACTTAAAAAAAAAGTTGTATCATCATATTTACTGTGTTTTGAGACTAAAAATATTCTACTTGGGTAAAATAAGAATAATAAAGATTTCTGTTGAATAAGAAAAAAGATATATACTATAAATCCTAAAAGATAAAACATCAGAGATATAGTTAATGAGCTTATAAAAAACTAAAGTGAAATTACAAAACAAACAAACCTCAATTAGCAGAAAACAAAGAAAAAAGAAGATATTGAACAAAAAGAAAACAAGTAGCAAGATAGTAGATTTAAACTAGTGTCCTTGGGCCTTCTGGGTGGCTTAGTCAGTTAAGCACCCAACTTTGGCTCAGGTCATGATCTCACAGTTGTGAGTGTGAACCCCAACATATAGTTGGGCCCTGTGCTGACAGCTCAGAGCCTAGAGCCTGCTTCTAATCGTGTGTGTCTGTGTGTGTGTGTGTGTGTGTGTGTGTGTGTGTGTGTCTGACCTTTCCCTGCTTGCACTCTTCTGTCTCTCTCTCTCAAAAATAAACATTAAAAAAATTTTAAACTAGTGTTATCCAAGTAAACATTTACTAACAGGTTCATGACGGTGAGGAAGAAGTAACTGATGTATTTACCAATTTATGTGATGTAAATACTTCCTCCACAGACAGTTTAAATCACTGATAGCAAAGATGAGATGAGTCATACACATCCAGATCTCTCAAGCTGATAGAAGCCAGTAGGTATTGGTTTCAGCTATTAATTTAAACCCTGTATATCAATAAGCACATTAAATGAAAAGGATACAAAAAGCCCAACTAAAAGGAGATTGAATTATTGTTAAAAAGCAAGGCCCAACTATATGTTGCCTACCAAAATCTAATTCAAAAACCAGTGAGAGGGGCGCCCGGGTGGCTCAGTTGGTTAAACGTCCGGCTTCGGCTCAGGTGATGGTCTCACGGTTCGTGGGTTCGAGCCCCACATCAGGCTCTGTGCTGACAGCTAGCTCAGAGCCTGGAGCCTGCTTCAGATTCTGTATCTCCTTCCCTCTCTGACCCTCCCCTGCTCATGCTGTCTGTCTCTCAAAAATAAATTTTAAAAAAACAACAGAAAAAAAAAGATTTATTTCAGTATTTAGCATGTAGGCATCTCTAAACATACACTTTATTCCTGCACTACTTCTTATGGAATCTGGATAGGCAGAAGAAGACTACACACACCCACATGCACACACATGCATATTCCTGTGCCACTGGGACCTGATTTATTTAGCAGATTATACCAACACTCTGCAAGGGCCAGGAGTCCTCACAGAGTATGTGGATGGGCACACGTCAGCCGGTTTTGCTTGGCCCTTAATCATACAAATCATATCCCACTTTCTTAAAATGTTCTCTAAGTGAAAATGCGAAATAGCTCTTGTTGATTTTAATGCCTATTAGGTGCCAGACACTCTTATGATTACTAAGAGATACTGTCACATACATTTAACTTAATTTGACATAAAAGTCCTTTAGTGTTTGAACAGAAAGAACTGAATCTGATTGATCTCATAAGTCCTAGATGAATAGGCTAAAAGTTATCTTCAATTCATTTTCTAACAATGACTCTAGTTTTAGGGGTGCCTGGCTGGCACAGTTGGCAGAGCATATGACTCTTGATCTCAAAATCATGAGTTAGATGTTGGGTGTAGAGACTACTTAAATAAAACAGAGAGAAAGAGAGGTAGGAAGGAAGGGGGAATGAGAGAGAGAGAGAGAGAAAAGAGAGAGAGAGGGAAGGGAAGGAGGGAGGGAGGAAAGACGCAATGACTCTAGTTTTCTGTTTTTGTTTTTTTAATTTATTTATTTTGAAGGGGGTGAAAAGGGGCAGAGAGAGGAGGGAATCCCAATCAGGCTCTGTACTAACAGCACAAGCCACTCAGGCACCCTAGCAATTTCTAATATATATATATTTTTTTCAAGGGTAACTGCTTCTTAAATTATATACATGGGCACCTGGGTGGCTCAGGCAGTTAAGTGTCCAACATTTGATTTGGCTCAGATCATGATCTCCTGATTCCTGAGACTGAGCCCCACATTGGGCTCCATGCTGACAGCGTGAAGCCTCCTTAGGAGTCTCTCTCTCCCTCTCTCTCAGCCTCTCCCTCACTCACATACACATACTTGCACATGCTCACTCTCTCTCTCTCTAAATAAATAAACTTTTTTTTTTTAAAGTAAAGGGAACTTTCTGCCTGTGGATGCCACTGGGTAAGCATTGTAAAGTCTCCCCTCCCACCACTGTCATGTGTAAGTCAGAGTCTCCCAAAGAGCCTGAACAGCTGCGGAAGCTTTTCATTGGAGGTTTCAGCTTTGAAACAACCAATGAGAGTCTGAGGTGCCATCATGAGCAATGGGGAACGCTTACAAACTGTGTGGTAATGAGAGACCCAAGCACCAAGTGCTCCAGAGGCCTTGGGTTTGTCACCTATGCCACCTATGCCACCTGCGTGGAAGAGGTAGACACACCCATGAGTGCAAGGCCACACAAGGTGGATGGAAGAGTTCTAGAATCAAGGAGACCTGTCTTAAGAGAAGATTCCTAAAGACCTCGTGCCCACTTAACTGTGAAAAAGATTTTTGTTGGGGGCATTAAAGAAGACACCAAAGAACATCATCTAAGAGATTATTCTTAACAGTATGGGAAAATTGACGTGATTAAAATCATGACTGACCAAGGCAGTGGCAAAAGGAGAGGCTTTCCTTTTGTAACATTTGATGACCATGACTCTGTAGACAAGACTGTCATTCAAAAATACCGTACTGTGAACGGCCACAGCTGTGAAGTAAGGAAGGCTCCACCTAAGCGAGAGATGGTTAGTGCTTCCTCCAGCCAAAGAGGTCGAAGTGGTTCTGGAAACTTCGGTGGTGGTCGTGGAGGTGGTTTTGGTGGGAATGACAACCTTGGTCGTGGAGGGAACTTAGCGTGGTGGCTTTGGTGGCAGTCGAGGTTTTGGTGGATATGGTGGCAGTGGGGATGGCTGTAATGGATTTGATAACGATGGAAGCAACTTTGGAGGCGGT
>PJEM01017773.1:0-20855 GCA_004023845.1 Helogale parvula
CACACACACACACACACACACACACAGTTTTACATGAATTAGATCATAGAATATCTACTGTTTTCATCTTTCAAGTTGAAAAATTTGAAAAAAACACTTTTTGGGGGGCTTAACTCCCTTATCCACTTCTCTTCTGCCCCTAAAACTTGCAATTGAGGTTAACAATGTACTGTTTTTTTTCTATCCCCATTATAATATTTATAATAAATGGATAGTGGTCTCTAACCATTTTTTAAATTAATAGACTTTTGTTGAGAAGTTTTAGGTTCACATAAAAATTTAGTAGAAGTACAGACAGATCCCATAAACCCCTCAACTTCTCTCCCCCAGTTTTTCCTATTCTTCAGTCTTATGTCAATATGGCACATTTGTTACAATTGATCCAATATTAACACTTATTACACATTAAGATCCATACTTAAGGTTCTTTTTCCTATTATTGTACTTTGTGTGTGGTTTGACAAACACATAATAACACAGTATCCACCATAACAGTATCCAGACGAGTCCCACTATCCTAAAATTTCTAATCATGTTTTCACAAAAATTAGATGTATCTTCCATCTTTTCTCTCAGCGTCCCTTGAGTCAACTGACAGGGCAGGTCTGTCTCTTTTACTGTCTTTGTTGTTTTCCATGGTAAGACTATGCCATAGTTTATTCAACATTTCTCCTTGTGGTGTAGAATTTAACATTATACCCATGTACATATTATGCTTTTATACCTACAGGATTAACTCCCAGGAGTAGGGCTGCAAGGTCAAAGACTGTGCGCACTAATACTTTTAGTAAACACATGGCTTATTGTAACATGGCTCTTAAAGATAGCTGCATCAGGTGACATTTCTATGAGTAATATGTGTGTACCTTTTTTGGACTTAATCCCCACCAGGAGCCAGTGTTTTTTTTTTAAACATTTGGTATTATTAGTATTTTTTAAATTTATTTTTGAGATAGAGAGCTCCAGTGAGGGGGAGGGGCAGACAGCAAGAGAGGTAAAGAGGATTTGAAGCAGATTCTTTGCCAATAGCGGCAAGCCCGATGTGGGCTCAAACTCATGAACTATGAGACCACAACCTGAGCCGAAGTCAGATGCTCAACAGACTGAGCCACGCAGGTGCCCCTAACAGTTGGTATTTTTAAACACTTGGTAATTTTTGTTTGAGAAGGCTGTGTAATGTACTAGTTACTTTTGTTGGCCCTGAATTCTGATTGGATTAGAGTTTTAGCTCTATCACTTTTGCTCATCAACCTCAGACAATTCATTTCACTCCTAGTGTCTCAGTTTCCTCATCCTCATCTGCAAAGTATGGGTGGTAATTATTGCCTTTTTTTTTTTTTTTTTTTTTTTTAGAGAGAGAGCATGCAAGGGAGAGGGGCAGAGGGGAAGAGAGAGGATCTTAAACAGGCTCCATGTTTAGCATGAAGCTCAACGCAGGGATCATGACCCTGGGATCATGACCTGAGCCGAAGGTTCCTCAACTGATGAAGCCACCCGGGTGCCCCTGGATCGTAATGATTCTATTACATCTTAGGGTTGATTGGGTAATTAGATAAATAATACACCTAATAGACTTGACCTGTGCCTGACTTAGACTAAGCATTCAGTTAATGATAGTTTTTATTGTTAGAATGTTAGATTGATCATTGGACCCTTTGAGCAGTATCCAGAAATGCTGCTTCATTATGATATTCCTGGATAAATTCTAGAGTTCTGTCAAATTTGATGATAATTAGGCAAGATACAAAGCAGGTACAACATTCCCTTTTAATGCCAAACCACAGAATATAGTGCCCTGAAACAGAAGGCTATCTCTGATCATTGTTCTTCTGTATGTGTGCAAAAAAGATTAATTGAAAACCAGGTTATTATAGAACCTTGCTCTGTATAAGCACAAATCTTTTGTTGCAGCTGAAGCCACTTGGCATATCAAATTTATTCATCATTTCTCCTTGTCCATTTTTAGAGATAATATAGAAGCTGTTACTATTAAATTAAGAAGTAGCTTAATTCTCTTCAGATTTTATTTACAATCTTTTGTTTAGGCAGTCTGTAGACTGTACCTCAGGGTGCATTGTATGCTCCCTATGATTTTTTGTGCCTATGACTGTCTCTGACTCTCACTCTATCCCATGCTATTTTTGCTAGTCACTCACCAAAAATTATTCCTTAAAAGAAATTGGGAGCATCCTTCGGGGAGAAAAGAGAAGAAGGAGGGATTAGGGGAGTGAGCTAGGAGGAGGGATGGGTATTTGATCTCCATATTTGAAACAGAAGCATTATCCTCCACGAGCCTCCAGGTCAATGGCAGTCAGGTGACAGGGCAGGTCCCAGGTGAAATGGGCCCTCCTCAAATGAGAATTCTTGAGATAGATTGAGAAATTGTGAACATGCTGAAGGTATGGATCCCGGTCTTATGCTGAGCAGTGTTAGTTGTGACAGAAAGCTGGTTATAGTGAATAAAGACCTTGAAGAACCATGAGGATTTTTGCTTGTTTGTCTGGGGGCTTTTGTTCTGTTCTGAAGCAGGAAATATGGCTTATGAACTCGATGACCTCCTAGGAAGCATGCCCTGCTACATCAACCCTTATTTCTGAACCAGAAGATAGGACATGTTGTCAGACAAAGGAGTTTTCATTAGCTGTTGTGAGTAATGCCAAACATTGAAATTTCCAAGGCATTTTCACTATTTTATGGGATTTGTGAAGAAGTATTCTTTTTAAAATTTTTTTAAAACATTTATTCATTTTTGAGAGAGACATGAGTGCAAGTGGGGGAGGGCAGAGAGAGAGGGAGACAGAATCTGAAGCAAGCTCCAGGCTCTGAGCTGTCAGCATAGAGCCCAACGCGTGGCTCAACCCCACAAACTGTGAGATCATGACCTGAGCTGAAGTTGGATGCTTTACTGACTGAGCCACTTAGGCACTCCAAGAGTATTCTAATCAAAATTGGTATTGACTTGAAGAATCAGTATCATGAACTTCCTGAACATAAAACTGAACATTAGTTGTGCTTTTTTTTTATCTAGCCAATTTTTATATGACTCCATACCAAAAAGCAATTTATGTTCTGTAAATTTTAAATTATTAATTTAGTAATACTTGCTGAATGCTCATAATATGTAAAAAAAAAAAAGGCAGCAAAAGTCTGAAAGGCCTAACCTAACTCCCTTCTATGCTTATCATCAAGAATGGGAAATTCAGTAATTTTAATATGTATAAAGATCTGAACAAATAGAACTGACCTTGAGTGAGTGTGAGGAGAAGAAGAAATAACTTCTGCTTGGAAAATCAGCAGCCATATCTCATGGGCAAAGAAAAGGGGCCAGGCTTTGAAAGATGGGTATAGATTCCAACATCTTTAGGAAGTCTTCCTATGAAGCTGTGATGTAGAGGCTCAGAGTGTGGGAAACATTCTAGAGAGATTGAATAGGTTGATTTGGATCCTAGATACATGGGGCCAGTGTTAATTTCAAATATTCCCATTTGTTGTCTTTTCACAAAAATAAATTTGTGAATCAGTAAAAAGAAAAATGCCTTGTCATGTCATGTGTCTCCACTAAGGGCTAGCAAAGTCAATTCATTCAAATCCAAGAAAAATGGTGAATAGTGACTCAGTTTATGGAGGGACTGTAATGTTGACGATTTTGAATAACAGTTGTTAATGGACCACCATTCTGGAGTCCACAGGGAATTATTAAAAAGTTTTGAGGAGGCATGGTGGTGTAATTATCAAAATTGAGACTGAGAGAGTGGAATTGTAGAATTGTACCTAAGAGAGTCAAAGGAGAAACAAGAACTTGCCAATCATTATGTGAAAGGAACCATGAAATGGGAGAAACCAGAGATGCATCTGAAGTTTTAAACTGCTGTAGATTGATTGAAAGGTAATGATTCACTGCTTGAGCTGTAGACTGCATAGATACTGCTTGGATCTCATTTTCCTGACTTCCTAAGAACAACTTTGGGAGAGTTTTCTATATTTACAACACGAATCCTAATAGAACTGCATTGTAAAGTTGCCTAGGAAAAAAATCTGTGCTCCAAAAACTGTAGTTATTTATATTATTCGGACAATATTTCAGGCAAGAAATCCTAGACTTTCTGACGGAACTTCCCAAGTCCCTTCCCTTTGTTGGAGTCAGTATATCAGAGGCAGAAATCAAAATTAGCATAAAATAATAGGTAGGATTTGCATTAGTTTTCCATTTGTAAATTGTCTATAAAAGAATGTCCTAGATTATTTATAGAAGTTCTGCTAGTGAAGGATAGAGAGGGAAAAGAAAGGATAGGATTGGTAGGGTGGGATGTCCTTAAACCAAAGGAGAGAATTATTACTAGGAAAAGGATGTGTGATGGGGGGATGAGAAACTGGCAGGAGGAAGCCTGGATCATGTGTGTACTCATTACACTGCTTATTTTGGAAAAGATGTGGAAAATTGTATGCAGAGCTTGAAAATGACTGTCCCAGCTATGATTCACTAGAGAAGTCACTCTCAGCCTCATCGACCTTGGCATTTTTTCAGAGGTCATGTTTACACATAATTTATAAAGTTATAACATGCGGTTGAAAGTTTCTCTGGCATATTTAGAAATGTCAGGGAGGGCATTTCTCAGTATTTCACTCTGCCTGCCTTCAGTTTCTGCCTATGTTTTAATTCAGTAAGTATTTATTGTGCTTAGAGCAAAGAAGAGCTCTAATTTTGTGTGCTGTGAACCACAGATCTGGAGCCCTCTGGAGATTTAGTTCTTACTGTGTTTGACACCTGGTTCTCACCTGGCTACTGTCAAACAATTAAGAAATGTCTGTGCTGTGGACTTTGAGAGCATTGTTCATCTGGCCCTTCACCTTGGTCCTCTTCATTTTCTGGGTCATAACTGAAGAGATATTTTTTTAAATGCTTTGAAGAAAAGTCATCAGGTTAGGTGTATTATGGAATCCCACCTGGCTGCTGCTTTTCCTTTGTGATTTGATACCATTAAAGGAAGGGCACTTCTCCTAAAGGCCCATCTCATTCCGAGGCAGTTCCAGTTGCTAACGTGCTTTTGCTTAAAATCTATGTCGATCTTTGCTTGTTGTTCCTGGAACTAATTAGAATAAATCTATTACCTCTTTTGTATTAAGAGATTAATTTGGATGTATTGTGTTTCCATATCTTTCCTCACTTTTTTTTTGTCTTTTATAAGCTAGACCTACCTCAGTTTCTTCAGTAAATTCTCTTTGACATGATCAACACTGATTTACATTCCCCCTTCCTAATATTTGAAGTCTGTTTTATCAGTAATTAACAGTATAGTATTATGTCTTCAGGATAACTTGTCTTGATAGGTATATACTAAGCTTTCACCTAGACGAGCAACTAATTTTAAAATTAATTTTTCTCTGAAAGTTAACATGTTGACTTGTGGAGGTGATAATTTTAGTTATTTGGCCAAATCCTGAAGAAAACTCCTTTGGCCTAATTTTGAGGGTTTGCCACTCTGCTTTCCAAAGAGGTTGTTGGTGATCAAGTCAGATTTGAACATGCTTCAGATTTTTATTAAAAAGGAGTTTCTAGTGTTTGGGGCAAAATTGTTTCATGTTATTAATTCTTTTATAGCAATATAAAGTGGGCTTCTTTATTCATTAATTCATTAAACCTTTACTGAGTGCCTGATACACATTAGGTGAGAAGTTGTGAAAGATGAATAATGTTCATGCCAGTTACCAAAAGCTCTTCTGGTGTCAGTTGGCTTTGTTCTTCCATTGATAAAGCTCATTATGCTGTTCAAAGTGCTTTTCACATGAACTATGGGATTTGAACCATGGACTCTGGAATCTGGAAGGGCAGAGAGAAACCAGAGGTCACACTTTCATTGAGAGCTGAGGTACCTGAAATTCAGAGTGGAAACGTCATTTGACTTTGTCCCATCTTGTTCACCAGGTTCTACAAACAAGTATGAAGTCAACAAAGTCAACTTGGGATTGAACAACTTTGTCCTTATTTTGAAGCCGTAATATGAGAAGTTTTAAAAATTGTAAGTGAGTTACTTTTCATATTTTTGAGTGGAATATGTTACTTTTCATAGATAGATCTTAGAGACTATTTCTGGAATTAACCTGAAAGGGACAATGCTCAGGAAGATGTTTGGAGGCTATTATTAAACTTCTCAATACCTCTAAGATAATTGCACATATTTGTTATGATTTAGTAACAAATTTATCTATAGGACATTTTTCTAGCCACCTCTACTTTGGGAATATAGACAGAAAGCCAGAGGGAATCATAAAAATTCTTTGAGCAGCCAAACAGATGTTACAAGTCCTATAACTGACCTTTAACAAGAAGATTTTGCAAATTTAAGCAATAGCTAAATGTTGTTTATACATTACCCTTAAGATGGCAGGGAAGAACTTAATCAGTTTTAGAGAGATCATTAATAGGTAGAAATCTTAACTTATGTGGAAAGTGACATTGCATACATGAATTATTCTTATTAGCCATTTAGTGGAGTATATAAAAAAAGCTGAATTTGAAATTGAAGATGGCTTTGGAGAAAACAATTAATACAGGCCCAGGAGGTGTTTTTTTTAAAAGTAATATTGTTAAATTAAAAAAAAACATTTGAATGTAAGACTTAAGAATGTTCCTCAGTCCTTTGAAGCTGTGATTTTAGCTTTCGGCTATGTGATGCATGTCTTTTACCTCCGTTTCATTACCATCTTTGGACCCCATCATTAAGCACATTATTTAGAAGTATAGGTCAAATTCTTTTCAAATAAATGCTACTAAAATGCAAAAAAGATTCCCAAATGTCACTAATTTTACATGGCATTGCATGTAATAAAATTCCAGAACTATAAAATAACTTGGTTAAACCTGAGAGTTTATTGTATAAGAGAATTTGGATTGTGCCCAAGTTTCTGAAGTGTAATACTGTTATCCACCTGGGTTGAGCTTGACTTCCCATGAGCTTTGGCATGGTAGGGGGGGTCTTGAGCTAATTAGTCACTTTTTGCCAGAGGCCAGGGATTAAATCATGTTTCCTGGAAACTGTATAAGTCTATAGATGTGTTTGCAAAGTTTTGTACCTCTCAACAGTGTCACTCATCTGCAAAGTTTCATGGTATTTTTTCCACCAGTATTTGACCGTCTGGGTGTAAAAAGAGAGAAAGCGCATGATTGTTGATCTGGGTTTGGAGGTGTGGCAAAAGAACAAGGTACTAGGAGCCTTGACAGAGCAAACCAGGGACAAGACTGCTTAGGAAAGGACGTCAGGAGGAGGGTCTTGGAATGGAGGGAAAAGGAAGCTACTGAAACCAGAGGACACAGTGAGTGAAGGAGGAAAATGGAAGAATTGCTCAGAAGGAAGGGCATATGGAATTAAAACTTCAAAAGTGGGAACAGTCCTAAAATTCCAGTCATGGCCATGAAGTAGATTAGGAAAGACAGTAAAAATTTTAGTATTGGGTTCAGGCAGATGGGGCACCATAGGTATCTGATAATGGCTGTACTGTTTACTTGAATGTTGCTGATTGGCAAGAACTATAATGATCTAAGAACATTGTGATCCAGGTACCAAAGTATTCAGTTGATGGGGGCATTCTAGGAGCCAGTAGGTATCAACCCTGTAGAGGAACAGTCAATGATGGAGTTAGGTTTCATGAGCCTTTGTGGAGAGGGAGTTTCACAGGAGCTTGGAAGGCCATGAGGAGCAAGGAGAATACTGATGTTGAATTTGTCCATGAATGGTGGGAGATTGAACATCTTGCATTAGGAAAGTCGCAAGGTGGGAGCGGAGTGAGTGCATGGAAGGGCAGATTTTGCTTAACAGGGGAACACATGTTGACCTACAGTTTCCTTAATCTGTAAGACTCTTGGAATCTGTTTTCCACATTTAGAATTCTTTGCCACCACCTATGGCAAAGTGGCCTGTGCTACAACCTGCACTGAAGAGATCTGGTGGCTTGGATTTAACACCTTGTTTGAAAATCAGCAGCCTGAATCAGCAAGCCTCATCCTTCCCCCGTAATGTCCCACAGCTGTGAATTCTCCAGTTAATTATATGTTGGGTAATGAGGATTGCTTTTATCTGTACTAAATTTCAGTTTTGAGCTTTATTAATGGGCTTTCATTTTGGCCCTTGTGGGAAAAGGGCAGTGAAGAGGCCTATTAAATTTTCTCCTGGGTTTTTATACATCTTCCTTCCTTCCAAATAGAATAATAAATATTTGCTTCCTTTCTTCTATAACATTCTCTTCATCTCTTTGAACCCAGATGCCTTGTCCAACACTTCTGAATCCAGGTATGCTGCTTATTAGTTCTTGAGCAGCTCTATGCCTCAGTTTCCTCATTTGTAAATTGATGATGATAATGTTATTTATACCTCAGAGGCTTCTTATGAGGGATAAATGAACTGGTAACATTTGGAAAGCAAGAAGAATAGGGTCTGCAATAATAAGCCTGATGTAAAGTATTTGTTAAATAAAAATACTGTGTGGGATTCTTTAATAGTAATACTTGCTGAGAACTTGGCCACAGAGGATAGCAGTGTAAAGCCATTGACTAGTGTTGTCCTCTTTTAAAGATGAAATTCTTTTTCACGGAGTTCCCCATTGTGGTTCTGCAGATTTGTATATCTCTAGAAGAATCTTGTGAATAGACACATCCTCAGTATCAACTTCATACTTCCTCTGACTCTGTCACCGTGGGCCACTTATCTCTCCACTGTCTCACACTTGTTCCAGGCAAAGATTAGGAATTTCAATCAAAGCCTTAGTAGTGGATTAGAAAGCCTTCTTCTGCTTTGGTGCTCTATACCAAAGCCTCTGAAGGCTAGTGGTTGGGCCATTAAAGGGCCTGAGCTGAACTTAATTGTTAACCCACTTCCTAACCAAACCTCCAACTCAATTAGCACTTATTTGACTGTCTAAATCTTTGGCTTGAAGCACCCTGCCAGTTTGGGTGGGAGCTTTTGGTATGAAAAAGACACCCTTTTCCTGGGAACTCAGCCCGGACAAACCAATTCATTTCACACTTCTTTCCAACCGCCTACAAATGGGAAGCAAATCTTCATCCCAGTTCATCTCTTGGGATTGCAGCCAGCAAGCTGATAGATCCAGTCAGCCAGTTGTCTCTAAAGTTTTCTGGTCTTTTAAAATACTTATAATGGCATTTGAATAACACCTTTACTTTAAATAACCTTTTCATTGGGAGGCTTCTGTGCTTGCTGGCAATTTCTTTGGGGAGAGCAACAATTTTCAAGATGATATTTGTGTCCCTCTTAATGCCGTTTTATAACTTGAGCGTTAAAGATTGTTAAGCAAACAAGTACAGCCTTTGGTTTTGTACTAACATTTTATGACTGGTGAATTCAGTGACCTTCTACTTTGGCTTTGATCTTAATTATTTTAAATATCATAGGGTCTGATTCACAAGGCAGTAACGGCAGCTCATTATTCCTGGCATGATTAGTCTAGGTTAGAAATTAGCTTTGAGGCCCCCGGCACTATGCTCTAATACTTTCTGAAATGGAACACCTGTGTAATGGCTACACAAATCATTTGGTTAAATCAGTCTCTAATTTAATGAGCTCTGACTTCACATTTGTGTTGTGATCTTTAAGAGTTAAATATGTATACATAGTTTTGAATTTGCCATGTTGTACAATTAGGTGCGTGCTCATCTTGTGTAACTTATTGCTACTAATTCATGTAAGAAACCTTTGCATAGATAAACATCAGTAAATTGAAAATCAGCCTTTACTTTAGAAGGAATGAAATAGTAAACCATCATAATCCATGTATACATCAACCTACTTGCCAGAATGTAAAGAGCAGCAACAGAATGTCCTCATGATTTATCCTCAGAAACTGGATGAAGTCATAAGAGAATATGAGATTTTTAGTATCCACACCAGAGATGCAAGATTGTACATGGCCAGTTGCTATTTAGTAGGTTACCCTTTCATTTTGTGGTCTTTGGATCATCACATCACCTGGGAACTTAGATATGCAGAATCTCAGGCCCACCCTTGGTCTGTTCAATCAGAACCTGCATTTTAATAAGATCCTCAGTTAATTTGTAGATACAGTAAAGTTTGAGAAACACTACTTAGCTTATTCGCTTTAAGCTGATACTGACTCTGCTCTTACTGTAGATATTTAGGGTCAGAAGTCCTGGAGAGATCAAATAAGACAGTACTAACAAAAGCTTATATAATGTGGATTTCTAGCAACATCAGAAAATCCCGAACTCAGCCACATCTTACCAGGGCCATTCTACCATCCTTTTCCAAGCCCTCATCCCTCTTTGCCTAGATTATTGCAAGAGCCTCGGAAGTATTCTTTCTTGCTTCTATCTTACCTGTTACTCCCTCCAGCTTCACTAGATGATCATAATCTGTTCTCTACACTGCAAAATAATTCTTTCAAAACTTGAGTTAGATCCATTCCTCTCTTCCTAAATCCTTCTATTGGCTCCTTATGTTACTCAGAGTAAAAGCTGCTGTTACATATAGATACAGTCTGCTCAAACATTTTGAACCAATGGACATGCTTAGAGTCATGTGAACTCGTCTGGAGTCGGTGAATATTGGCATCATACAGTGTCCACTTCTGTAATCATACTTTAATACAATTATTTTTCACTTCCCTGAATCTTTGAAACCACAAGGGTTTATGTCACAGAGCTTCCTTCACTGAACAAGGGAATGGACTGCTACTGGCTGCCCAGTTCTCCTTTGCTCAGAATATTAGGAAATCAGGCTATGGGAAGGGAAGGTGAGATGCTGAAAGACAGCATGTTAGAAGTGTGGTGCCTAGAATTTGGCAGCTGCTCAAAATAGTACCTGGCGAAATCTTGTGTTATGCTAATAAAATTGCACTTCTTGCCTTTCCCTCTTGCTGCCTTTCTCTCTTTCTCTCTTGTCATATAATTTTTTCTTTTAATTTTCTCTCTCTCCATCTCTTCCTCATGTCATCCTCATGTTCTTTTGAGATCTGAAGCATATTGTAAATTGCTGACTATATTCAATTGTCTTTATATATTTTTTCTTATTTAAAAGATAATTTGTGGGGCCCCTGGGTGGCTCAGTCGGTTAAGCCTCTGACTGCAGCTCAGGTCATGATCTCATGGTCTGTGAGTCTGAATGCCATGTCAGGCTCTGCGCTGACAGCTTGGAGCCTGGAGCCTGTTTTAGATTCTGTGGGTCTCCCTCTGTCTCTGCTCTTCTCCTGCTTATGCTGTCTCTCTTGCTCTCAAAAGTAAATAAAATAAAAAAATTTATATAAAAAAGATAATTTGTTACTGTTCATATTTGTTTAAGTATATGCCCTAGCACTCAAAGATGAAGAATTTTCTGTAGCAATTTAATGGATATTCAAAGAGGAAAACCCACACCTTTGCTCTGAATGTTCAACCGCATTTGAGCAATGCTACTCAATTAGTTCACTTGCAAGTACCTGTCTGTGGCTGATTTCTTTTTATGGGCCAAAGTTTTTGCAATCAGGTTTCATAAAGATCACTTGATATTTGCTCAGATTGTATTTTTCATGGATGGCAGCAACAGTATCTCCCATCCTACATGTTCTGGTATCTTGACAAGCTGTCATCAATAGGTAAAATCCAATCCCCTCTCCTTGAACCTGGATGGGCCAGTTTAGTTGTGTCAATGATTGAAGTATAATGAAAGCAAGCACTATGTGATTTCTGAAGCTAGATCATAAACATGTGTACTTCAGAACATCTTTCCTTCTGTAAGAAATCCAGTGGCCCATGGTGAAGTCACACTGAGAGGAGCCATGGTCCCTGGCCCCTAGCTCCAGCTGAGCTATCAGCCAGCATCCAGCACAAACTGGGCTAGACATGGCAGTCAGCCATTTAAAAAATGCTCCTCCACCCCCTAGTTGAGTTCCTGAAAGTACAGATGAACAGTCTCCACCAAACCATCTCAAATTGTGTATTCATGAACATAATAAACAGTTGTTATTGTCTTAAATTTTAGGGTGACTTGCCCTACAGGAATAGATAACTGATAAACATATATATGTTGCTTAGACATTTATTGTTGTATTTAGTCAGAGTTTGAAAAACACTTCATGATCAAATAGCACAACCCACTTATTTTATTTTTTTAATTTATTATTGAGACAGAGAGAAACAGAGCATGAGTGGGGGAGGGGCAGTGAGAGAGGGAGACACAGAATCCGAAGCAGGCTCCAAGCTCTGAGCTGTCAGCACAGAGCCTGAGGCGGGGCTCGAACCCACGAACTGTGAGATCGTGACCTGAGCTGAAGTCAAATGCTTAACCGACTGAGCCAGCCAGGCACCCCTAACCCACTTATTTTAAAACCAGTACCAGCACCCCACGTAGACTAGCCATTGTTTCACCTTTTCTGAAGCATTTACTTTGTCCCAGGCCATAATTTGAATGCAAAAATCTCTAGAACTCTTTAGTTTAAACTCTTAGTTTAATTTTCTAACAACTTAATCACATTAGGAAATTATGCACTACTGTTTTCATGCCTATTTCAGACTCCTAGGAGCAGTGATGGATGACCCTAGAGAGGCTTTACATCAGGAATGAAAGTAGCAAGTGTGAATTCCAAGCTCAGTCACAACCATTGTCTGAGAGGCTTTATAGATTTGTCAGAGGGCAGGGAATGCCTCAAGTAAGACATGATTTAAAAAGGGAAAGAGTCTTTGGGGAGGGGTAAGATTGAGGCTAGTGGGACTGAACTGCTCTTCAGAGCTGATCCCCAAAGAACATGGATAGCAACTGAGTTGAGAGAAGGGCTGTTGAATATTGAGAACCGATGTGACAGTCCTTAGTTGCCTAAGAACCCAGTATTTTAGGTGTGGTTGGGAAGTTCTGGGCAGAGCTAGTGCTCAGTGCCAGGAAACTGTAAGCAAAATCCAAAACCTATGTACAGGTTAGGGCTCTCTCTGGTGTCTTCAGACCAGCCTTTCTAGGAGAGAGGCCAGCAAGGGTCAGGAGCCTGTCTGAGCACTCTCAGTCTGAAGGGGAACTGAATCACCAGCCAGTGAGGAAACCAGACAGAACTGGCTTTTAAGGGGGCTAGTTGGTATTATTATTATTGCTCTATTTATTGCATAATATTGTTCAGAATATTTCTCAGGCTCTAAAATGCAAAATGGAAAAGTGTATCAGTCCATAACACTGTTACCTGTTTCCCAAGATGTTTGCCTGTCATTTTTTTGTTTTCTTAACGTTTTACTCATTTCAGCCCAAGCTCTAAATCATTCATTTATTTGTCCTTGCAAATTGCATAGACCCATCTTAATTATAGATCTGAAAAAATTTTAGAGGTCATCCCTTAGGTAAATTGGTCCTTCTGCCAGTTTGCAGAGGAGGAAGCAGGCTAGAAGCAGGAGAGCTGCAAAGAGGATTACTGGGTGATTCTATGGCAGGAAGAAACACAGGAAGGGGGCCTGAGAACACCAGGCAAATGCTGAGACAGCCTTAAGAGCAATTTGGGAGAGTTTGGTTCCTATGGAAGAAAGAAAAGTTCAGGTATGTGTCTATTTTATTTATTCTTTTCTCCTTAGAAACTAGGCCAGTGCCTGGCCTACGGTAAATACTAAAAAATATTTACTGGAAGAAACAAACACACACAAACCCTACAATTTCCCCTGTGTATCTCTGGGATAAGCCCAGGCCCCTAGGCTTAAGTTTCTAGTCCCTGCAACCATCTTCTAAAGTCTCTTCTGCTTCTTTCTTTAAAATTATTAGTGACAAAGAATAGTAAGAGCCTTTTTAATCAGAAATTCTGTTAGTATTAGGAACAAATTCTCTTGACCATCTTCTAATAGATTAACTAGATCTTCCAAATGCATTGGGATAGAGACTGTGCATTCTAAGGCATAAAATTCTGTGTTCCCGGCTTCCTGCCTCTTTCATAAAGCTGCTTCTATTTCTTGCTTTTAATACAGGTTATAATCAGAATTAGTTTGGGATCCTTAACCTTCTGTTATGGAGGCTTCTTCCTCTTGTTTCACATGTCCTAAAAAGTAGAGATCTGCCCTTCCCCTGCCCCCCTTAAATAAAGAAAAACAGAAGTTAATTCACTGGAGAGATCTTTGGACATGGCCAGGTTACAGCTTCCCGGGGGCAAGGAAACCTGACTCTCCCTTTAATAAGCAGATGGTTGACCTTGGTGACATCCACTTACCACTTTTCCTTTCTCATTTGAGGCCCTGGGAGGTGAGTTTCCTCTCTTCTCTAACAGATATGTTATGAAATTCCAAACATAGACAGTTTTAGGACAGAGAGTAAGTATTAATGAAGCAGAGTTCTTTCACATGTTATAATATTTGTAGGTCATCCCGTTGACTGAAATGGTCCTGGCCTTGTGGTTCCATATCCCAGGAATAGAAGTGTCTGCATATGAATCCCATTTTATCCCAGGTCTCAGAAGATCCTAATGCACGAAAGTTAGTTTTGTGCCTCCTGCCGCATTTCCTCTGTAGACCTTGCATTTCACCCTCAGCATGTTCTACACTTTTTTAGAGGGTCCCCACAAGATGGAGTCCCACTATCCACAGTGGAAACAGATTGATTAACTTTTTAATTGCTGTCCTTCATACCTTATATCATTCTGGGATCATCCTTATTTCCTATGGAATCATCTCTCATATATGCTACTTGCACCCAAGTCTTTACCTTGGGCTATACTTTTGAGAGAACCCAAACTAGCAGAGACAGTATTGCAACACACACACACACACACACACACACACACACACACACACACACACACAATATAGCACATGTAAAGTGATGTGCTAGTTATCAGCTTTCCCAAAGAAAAGCTCCTGATTTGTATCAGTTGACAATTTCTGTGGTTTAAATACTTCCACTCCGGCCAATATCAAGCCACCATCATGCTATTGCTAAACGCAGAGTGGGTTGAGATGTGCGTCATCAGCCATCCAAATGCAGGTGGTCTCCAGCACATCACTGCCAGAGCTCAGATCAATATAATCCACATAGCCAGTCATCAAGGACTATCAGTTAAGACTACAGATACTCCTAACATTCTGTTTTCTATTAGATGCCGTAACCATTGTATTATGTGTTGCTTTATTTTCAGCATTAAAAATACATATTTTATCCCTATACCTATAATCAGAATGTAAGTTACTGATATTTGGAACTACCTTTGTGAAATCATGTTGTATAAAGAGCAGTTGTCTTTTTCTTAGAGGGAAACAGTTGGCACCCTTACATTGAGATAGTTTGAGGAGAGTTTAGTAAAAGGGCTCTTTCCAAAGAAGTAGGCAGGAGATAGAGAAAGTAGGGTTTATCCAGTACCTCTGGGTCTATGTTATTAGTCTTAGGCCCGAAGGGGCAGAGAGGGAATGTATAGTTATCAGAACTGAGGACAGAGAGATTGTGTGGAAGAGCTAGTTGACAGGAATTAAAAAATTGCGAAAGACATAGCCAGCCCACAGTAACTCACCAGGTGGTTGCAGGGATAATTATTCCAGCAGCTCTGTCCTCCTTCCTTCCAGTCTCCTACTTGGGCCATCCATTGCCAAAACCATCTCTGCCCTTGAGAAGCTTACAGTCTGGTTCTAGTAGGGTCTGTACACCGCTTATTTGAGCCTCAGTCGTTAAGAACACATTTTCATAAAATGAGCTAATTGAGGCCTTTAAGAATTAGGTTGCCATAACATTAGGTTGCAGTTTGAAATAATAATAGCTATTTGGAATGATCAGGGGAAGTAGAATCAAATGCAGTGCTGATCTGTTTGCTGGGAAAGCTGTACTTTAACTAATGAAAGTACCACAATTGAAATTGGAAGAGTGGAAATTTATGAGGCAAGTATGCCAGGGAACCTTCTGAAGGAAGTCCAAGGGAAAGGTGTCTAGACAATCTTAAGGAGTGGCTGGACAACGCTGTCAACTGGTGACACAAATATCTGTAAAGTTCGTGGCTCAAAGTGGTTGCCATAGATACTCCTGGAATGGAACAATGGGGTTTCTAGCAATGCTTTTTTCTAACATACTAAAATGTTTTAAGGAAATGTTCTTGATTTTACTTTTTTAATTCTTGACTACTGACCTGTCCCTGTGGAAAGCCGCAGCAAGGTTTTAGAATATGGGCCTAGGAGCACTGTTCTACCCTGACCTAGATTTTGACCTCATTTTCCTTTTTTAATTGCTGGTCAATAGTTTTTGAAGAAATTACAAAGTGCAAGACTTGGATTTTGAATTTCAGCATTGGTTTCTATTAGTGAGGATTTGTGAGGAGGGTGAGGTAGAAGGAGAGTTACTTTCAGTAAGAACTTTTGAAAGGTGTTCAAAGAGTTGAGCTTAGTGCCGGTGATCCAGCTGAAATTTTTATTTGAGTTTCAATCAGTGTTGCTTATAGGACATGCAGCTTCCTGGAGCTTGAATGACACATGCCAGGCTGTCATACTTCATGGCCCTACCTTTCTGGGACCACAGCTTTAGCATGACACATTTCTGGAGGGTACTAGGAATGTGGTTTAAGCTCCTCTTTATAACAGGGAAGGAGAGAGGGGGATGGTGATGTGCTGAACAAAAAAGCAGAAGGTTTATCAGGATGCTTTTGTTATAGTTAAGAGAAGAGCCAACCCAAACTGGCTTTAACAATATGGAGTTGTATTGTTTTTCACATCTGGAAAGTGTATAAGCTTTAGCCTGGTTTGTTTCTGGTTTGTTGTTCATGAGTTCAAGCTCTTCTATTTAATGAATCTCTCATTCCCACTCTCTTCTGTGAGTTGTTTTTATATTCGTGGTAGCAGAAGAGCTACTGTGCACTAGCTGCGTCACCTAGAGCATAACAGTCACTGTCCCAGAATCTCAGGGAGTTCCCAGAAGTCACTATGATTACTTTAAGTTACACACTCATCCCAGATCAATCTTGTGTCCGAGCAGTAGAGAGTATATCTTCTTGACCCTCCGTCTCTAGAACCACATTCACACAAAGGGAGGCATGAAATGGGTGGTAGAGATCGGCATGGCACTCATCGCAAAGAGTGATGGACAAAATGATAACAGTAATTTATTGCTACTATATTTAATTCATTTTATATACACCCAAGTTGGTAGTTACTATATTTTAGAGTTGTTTTGGTGACTATGAAAGATAGTATCTCTAAAGGATTTGGAATAAAGAGGAAGAGAAATAATATTAGAATTAATGATAACAATACTGTATAGTTAATTTAATATTATATAGCATATAATTGTTATTTATCCCTAATGCTTTATTGCTGATTTTATATTATTCCAAGATACTGATTTGAAGGGCAGCACTCCCTTGATTATTTAAATTTCATAATAGTAGCTTATAAGATTTGCCTTATTACTGCATGGCTCTATATTATAGTCATTGCAAAAGGTCAATAAATAGTGCTGTAGTGATGGTTAGGATTCATTATTATGATTTGTTAGTAGTTATTACTAAAAAGTTAATTCCTATGATATATTCACTTGATAACAACGCTGTGCAATTTCTGCCTTTTGGTTTTCAACACCTAATGTGTATGGTGATACCCTTTTGAGAAAATAAGGTACAGATGGTCATGACTGGATTCAGGACTGACAGACACTGATGACAGTGACTTGATAGGTTATACTTCCAATTACATTCTCAGTGGCCTCTCTTAGCAATCTTATTCTCATAAGCTACTTTTATAAGCTTAGGGGTTTTAAGTAGTAGGTCAGATGACAACTACAGTATGGCGGCATTTAGTCTTGCCTTGCATCACTCACAATGGTAGCATTTATCTCATTGTATTCTTCCATATTCACTGCTACTCGTTGATTATTCACCTCTGGTACTTTTATTGTTTAATTCCTGTGGCAGTCTTATTTTTAGTTCCAACTATTGTCTGTCTTCAAAATTTTTTGTCGTATTCAGTGGTTAATTTCACTCTTGTAAGTCACAGTCTTTCCTCTGATCTTTTCTAAGCATGTCTTACATGGCTTCTCTGGTTTCTTTTCCAACTTTCAACTATTTTAATATATCCTAAAACACTTAAATCTTTGCTTAAGTCTCAGACACACATAAAATTATTTGATCAAGGAAATAAATTATTAGAAACTCATAGTATTCTTAAAAATATGTGCTGTATTAAATTTCAAATGAGACATGAGTTTGCTATAAGATAATATTAAGAATTCTTCTTATAAAGATAAGTGCTAAGAAATGCATTCAATTCTTATTAAGTGCCATCACCTGTCTCCTTTAAGCATTGACATTTATCTGCTGACTGACTTGGTTCATCAAGGAGTCACTGTATGCGTGGACATGCTTTTGCCAGCTTCTTCATGTGAAAATCACTGCTACTGAATCTTAAGGATGCACACGTACATGTACACATCTTCTCCTTATAGGTCATGGATCAGATGAAAAATGATTTGCACTAAGAGATTAATGATAAAGTGCATTTACGTTTTTTGGAATTTGATCACCAATTAAATGAAACTTTGGGAGTTTTTTGATATTAGGAAGTAATAAAGAATGATAAGTTCTTGCACAGAGTACATTTTAGAGTGAGGTATGCCTTAGAAAACTTGAAAACTTAATTCTAAGATGAAACTATTAAAAGAAAAAAAATCCTAGGGCAGATGAAATGGTAGCCCCAATAAGCATAGGGACTTTAAACATGACTAACTACAAATTATTTAAACCAGAACAAAGGAGACAGCAGGAAAGACATTCCTTGATTAATGTGTCCAAACTCATGGAGTAGGACCAGGTTTTTCTATAAAAAAAAAACACTGCTGTAAAAAAATTCTTGGAGACTCACTTTCAGTGTGATGCATTTGGTGAAGGATGCTCTTTTTTGTGCAGGAGGAGGATTGGCTTTTGGTGGGAAGGTTGCTCTTTTATCTTCTAATTTATTTCAGTAAAATTAGAGCACTATATTAAAGAAAGAGTGAATAAAATAATAGAAATAAAATTAAAATAATCTTTATAAAGCATATTATAATTATATTTTATATGATACACAATTTCATGTACTGAAACCAGAATTGTCTTGTTTCATCAATTTAGATGTATCTGTCTTATAGTGCTTTATGCTTAGAGCATATAAGTAACACATTTACGGTTATTGGTGTTTGGTATTTGGCATCAGACCCCTACTACAGTACATGGGAAAATAAATTGGCACTTAGAGGTTTGTCCTTTAGGGTACCATTTTAAGGAATGTAGCATGCCTTGGGTAAGAAGATTGTATTTATGCATTCACATCCACTGGTAGCTGTGTGTTGACCGATTTATAAATATCGAGGAGAAGTTTTGTTTCTGTGGGGTTGACATTAGCTATTAAAGTGGTAGGTTTGTGGAAGTTTTATGTAGTGTTTTACATTTATCAATCAGTTGAGTAGAAAGATTACTGAAGGGTCCTGATTTTTTTGTTATGTGACTCTGGGCAAGTTGCTTTGCCTCCCTGAATCTGTCACTTAATCTGTAAAATGATAAGATTTGAAGTAGATTATCTTTAAAATGTCCTACTTGAAATTTTAATCTCACTGGGTGGATTAGCAGAGTAGAAATTACTCATTGAAAGCACACTGATAGGGGAAAGGTAACTAACATGGGACCCATCTGTGTCTCAATCCAATGCAAGTATTCACTTGGTTTGTAGGTATTTGCTAACCATGAGCAGCTCAGCTCAAGTGAGCCCACACAGAATTAGAAATCAGGAGGTTCTCAGTTCTTATCTGAGCTTTCTTCATGTGGAATAATGTTTCTTGGGTCTCCCTGTGAGCTATTATGAATAGAGACCGGAAACCCAATTAAATTGAACTCCTCAGACTTTCCTTATCCTAATAAACATTCACTCCCAGCCCAAGAATAACCATTTTAGGTGTTTGACTAAAATGTTAAAAGTGCCTTTAGAGTTTTAGAATGTTTCTTTAATATTAACCTCAGTTTTCATATATATGTGTGTGTGTGTATATATGTATGTATATATATATTGTGGATATACATTTTTTATATATAAATTATTTTTATGGGAGCCCTACTTTCAAGTTTTTATTTTTCCTAGAATATTTGAGGATTTTTCCCACATACTTTTCTCTGTCTCAATCTTGATTTTTTTTCCTTTATAATGTTTGCATTTATTTTATGTAGGTGTGTTCACTCATTTTTCAGTTATTTTCCTGTTAGAAAAGAATTTCCATGTAGACAGAACCATAACTGTCTTGTTTTTCTTATATACCCAGTGCCTAATATTTAAAGGAAGTATAATAAATATTATTTTAATAAAGAAATGAAATAAAGTTTACTGTATGCAACATTCCAGGGAAACATTGTGTTAAGGATTATCTGATAGCCTCTGATCATTTTCAGGTGGGTTAAATTATGGTCTCCTTTTTGACTGATGAGGGAACTAAAGATCCAGAATAGATTAAACTCTCCTTTAAAAATTACTGGGTTGGGGCACGTGGGTGGCTCAGTCAGTTGAGCATGTGACTCTTGATTTTGTCTCAGGTCATGATCCCAGGGCCATGGGATTGGGCCCATGTTGGGCTCTGCACTGTGCATGGGGCCTGACTGACATTCATTTCATTCATTCATTCATTCATTCATTCATATTCTCTCTCTTTCTCTCTCTCTTTCTTCCCTGCTCATGCTCTCTCTCTCTCAAATTAAAAAATATATAATAGGGGTGCCTGGGTGGCTCAGTCGGTTAAGCCTCCGACTTCGGCTCAGGTCAGATCTCACATTTGTGGGTTCGAGCCCCGCGTCAGGCTCTGTGCTGACAGCTAGCTCAGAGCCTGGAGCCTGCTTCCCGTTCTGTGTCTCCTTCTCTCTCTGCCCCTCCCCCTCTCATGCTATGTCTCTCTCTGTATCAAAAATAAATT
>PJEM01017774.1:0-20858 GCA_004023845.1 Helogale parvula
GTGCCACACACACGCCCCCGTGCACACACGTGCACACACCACACACACCTGTACACACGCCCCCATGCAGACACACGTGCACACACAGACACCCGTGCACACACCACACACTCGCGCGCGCACACCCGTGCACACGTGCACACACGTCCCTGTGCAGACACACGTGCAGACACGCACACACACACCCGTGCACACACCACACGCATGCACACACGCCCCCGTGCAGACGTGCACACACACCACACACATCTGTGCATACGCCACGCACACGCCCTCGTGCACACCTGCACACGGACGGACACACACACTCCCCATGCAGACGTGCACACACCACACACACGGACACACATGCACAGGCCCCCCCCCCAGGTGCTTGTATACACAACACACACGCTTGTGTGCACGCACACAGCCCTTCCCTCTCTCCCTCCTTCCCCTTCCCCATCCCCAGGCCAAGGAGGACGTGCCTGGACTGGGCAGGGAGGGGGGGCTGCGAGCCTCCTGGGACCCTAGGCCTTGGACGGCTTCCTTCTGGGGCCAGACCAGGGGCAGGAGGAGGACTGGGAGGCCCCTCCCCCCTCAGGAACCGGCTCTCCGGTGGGCTCGGTGCCAGCTGCCTTCCGATTCTCCCTCTCACCCCCTCCGTGCACAGGTCAGGCCGGGCAGTCCTGAAGCTGGCCCTAGGTCTCCTCTGGTTCTGGGCTCCCGGCCACCTCCAGCCAGCTAGAGGGGACTTCCTACTCTGCCCCCACCTGATCCCCAGGCTTCCCTGACCCTGGGGCTTGCCCCCAAGCCCGTGCTGTGTCCACCGGCACCTTCGGGGCACAGCCGGCTACTGGAAAACAGAAGCTGGGGCCCCAGGCCTTCCAGATGCCCTCCGGCCTTCCCCCCTCCACCCCGCCAGGGACTCCCCACAGCCCTGCATCCACTCTGGGGCCTCAGTCTTCCTGCCTGGGCCCCGGGCCGCAGCAGGCTCTGTCCTGCCTCCACGAGGCCCTGTCATGGCAGCAACAGGCACCTGACACCTGACCCCCAGCCCACCCTGCTCCCTCTTCCCCATTGAGACCCATGGTGACCTGGCCTCTAGTGGCCTTACGTTGGACGGACTCTGTGTTGGAGACCGTGGCTGGGCCCTTGAGTAGCAGAGCAGGTTAGGGCTCTCCTGGAAGACAGCCTATGGGTAGGACGTGATGGGACAGGCTACCTCAGCCCCTGCACATGTCCCCGCAGAGAGGGACACCCCTCACCCCCCAAAAGAATTGCCGGAGAGGGATTCTAGAGCAGCGTCTCCTGGTTTGTTCATTTGCTCGGAGGCAGTACAGGGAACAAGCGAGAAAGATGTTTCCTCCAGCAAGGAGTTGAGAGTCCAGTGGATGATATCCAGCAGACACGTGAACATAAGACGCACTTTCACGTAGTGACTCAGGGCTCCGGGAAGCTCGCGAGCGTCAGAGTAGCAAGTGTGGGGTGGATGGTCGTGAAAGCTCTTGGAGGAGTGATCATCTGAGAGCAGCCTGAAGGTTGTACGGCAGGTGGACAGCAGGTGCAAAGGCCTGTGGTGGGCATATGATGGAGGAGCTGCCTGGGAGCCAGGGAGGATGCGTGTATGGGGGGGGTGGTGACTGTGCCCCCTGGATCCCATGGGCCACGGGAGAGGGAATGAGCTTTTATTTTAAGAGCAAAGAGAAGCTGTTAGAGAGCTTGGGTCCGGGCAGGGACGGGGAGGGGCAAGAAATTATCTGGGCTACACTTTAAAGGGCTCGCTGTGCCTGCCGGGAGAAGGGATCGGAGGGCCGGGAGTGGAGGCCGGAGGCCGGGTGAGGAGGCGGCTGCGGCCACGAGAGGGCCGTGGGGCGGGCGTGAGGCCGGCCGGCCGTGCCCATCGGACCGTGTGCTCAGCAGAGGCCCCAGCGAGATGCGCGGGCTCTCACGGCAGGCGGGGGCGGGGAGAGAGCGGCAGGCAAGGACCCTGGAGTCTGAGGCTGTGACGGGGGCGGGTGTTCAAGTGCCACCCGTGAGCTTCACGTTGCGAGATGGAAACTGACTTAGAGGGAACCTTAAAAGCATTTTCCCCTGACTTTGCTCCTCGTTGCACCTGCCCTTGGGTTCTGGCCGGGAGCCAAGCGGCTTCGAGGAGGGTGGGAGGCTGGGGGGCGGGTGGACGTCCCCGGGGAGGGGCCGGAGCTGTCTGGTCCCCGGAAGGGGTGGTGCCCCTGATGCCCCGCGCCTCTCCGCCTGTCCCCGCAGAGCGGGATGCCTTCGACACCCTGTTCGACCATGCGCCGGACAAGCTGAGCGTCGTCAAGAAGGTGAGCTCGGACGGGGCTGCTCCCCGGCATGAACTCCGTGCGGGAAGAAGGTGGGGATGCGTGAAATCTCCGAAGTGTTTGCCACGTGGATTGAAGTGTGATTATCGTCAGAAACGTAACTACAGCGCATACAATTAGCACCTTTTAACTCAACTCTCCCTGGGCGACTTCCTGCCCCCCCCCCGCCCCCTTCTGCCGCAAGCCAGCACCGGGGTCCCCTTTCCTTCGACTCAGGGCTCTTTCTCAGGGTGGAAGTGTTTCTAAGCGTGTCGGCCTCATTCAGCAGCCAAGCATAGAGCCTGGCACGTCAATTTGGGTCACACGAATAAGGAGCTGGCCTCGTGCCCAGGGTGACAGTGGGGCGGGGCTGGCGTTGAGTCCCACGGAGGTAGGGTGTGCCAGCTGAGAGGAGTGACAGGTGACAGGTTAGAGACCTTTGCTAAGAGAGGAGAAGCCCGTGGCCCTGCTTCCCTGAGATCAGGCTCGCTAAAGTTTCCTGAAACTGACGAGCGTGACCCCTCTCAGCCTTTGGTCGTTCAAGGTTACGTCTAGAAACATTTAGAAATGCAGGCATCTCCCCCTGACAGTTTCTCCCTCTGAAGGGCACTAGTGATTCTTCTCCAGGATCCTTAATGACGTACGTGTGGGGGAGGGGCAGGGCTGGAGGATAGAGATGTGCATTTTCTTCCCCAGCTGGGATAGATTTAGGCTTTATTCCATTGAAACCGAGGGTCGCTCTAAGAACGTATCACTTTCAATATGAGCCTTTTATTGTAGCAAACAGATTCTGGAAGCTTCTTGCAAAGCCAGTGGTGGCCGGTGTCACACCGTCCGGTTGGATGGGAGGGAACCCTCCCGCTCACGGTCCCTGTCTCTCTCTCTCTGCCTTCAGTCTCTCATCACGTTTGTCAACAAGCACTTGAACAAGCTGAATCTGGAGGTGACGGAACTGGAGACCCAGGTGAGCAGCGTTCGGGCTGGGGCATCTGTCCCCATGTGCGGCCAGGGGACCCCTCCTGACCCCGGGCGGGCCGCGTGAGCAAGGCGGGCGCCATCTGGTTCGTCTTTGAGGAGTGCCCGCCCCACGGCCGGAAACGCCGGCCCCCCGCAGGTCTGCCTTCTCCCGGGGCCTCTGTCCTGATTTCCTGGGGCTACTGGGACAAACAGCCCCAGACTCGGTGGTTTCCACTGTGGACACTTACGTCCTCGGTCCTGGAGGCTGCGAGCCCCGATCACTGTTGGGAGGGCTGCTTCCTCCAGAGGCCGGGAGAGGAGCTGCGGGCAGGGGCTGCTGCCCGTTCTTGGCCTCCGTCGGGTTTCGGATCCCTGCCCCCAGATCTCTGCCTTCATGGTCACATGACACACACCCCCCCTCGCCGTGTGTGTCTGTGCGTCTGTGTCCAGATTTCCCCTTTTAGTAAGGCCGTGGGGGATGTTGGATTAGGGCCCATCCTGGTGACCTCATCTTTAACTCACTCACTTTAGTAGCGACTGTTTCCAAATAAGGTCACGTTCACAGGTTCTGCGAGTTAGGACTCCCAACGCGGCGTTCGGGGGCGCACACCTCAACCCCTAGCGGCCTCTGAGTCTCCGCGCCACCCCCGCCGAAGGGCATTGGCCGTGCAGCCTTTTCAGTCTAGAATGTTCCGCACCTCCCCCACCCCCCCTGTTCTCCATCACCATCCTTACCGGGCAAGGGCTCACCGAACAGGCCCGGCGAGTGCGCACAAAATACTGCCCCTGCAGGAAGTACGCACAGCACGCTCCCCCGCCCCCCCTCGGAGCCAAGCGCACAGTGGGAACGCGTTTCAAGGACGCAGCAGGCATTAAAGACAAAATATAATTTTCCCAGGATTAGCTGGGTGCCCGAATTTGGAGCTCCTGGTGCAGATCCCTCCGCCCACGGCCGATCCCCTAAACCCCCGGGCGACTGCCTCCCTTCCCGTCTCTTCTGTACCTTTTCTCATTTGCTTTTCTAATTAAAAAAGTAATTCAGGTTCATTGTAGAATGTCTGAGAATGCAGATAAGCAAAACAAATAGAAATCATTCCTAATCCCGACACGCAGAGATAACCGTGCGGAAGGATTCGTTCCGGAACTTGCCCCCGCACGGCTGGCTAGTCGCGGCGGCGCGCGGCTGCCTCGGAAAGACGAACGGTCCGGTTCTGATGAACGTATTAATTCGCACATTGTTTGCAAAGACATTTACTGGCGTTGCAGTTGACGAATATTGTGCATTCGCCTCCGAGTATTGCCATTCGGTATGTCAGCGTTCCAGAAGGGTCCTAACAGCAGAGTGACAGCCATCCTATGTCCCTGCCCCCCCGTCTGCCCCCTTCACCCTCTCCACACCTGACCAGCCACACTTCACAGTTGATGTGAATTCTTCTAGACGGCTCAGAGGCATAAGTGGTTTTTTACACAGAAGCAGATGATGCCGTGCGGCTCTCTTGTGCTGTGGTTTTTGTTACTTTGATTTTTGTCGGCATCTTTTTGTTCGAGCCGGTGTGTGTGATTCTGCCTAATCCTTTTCCCGTTGCCCCGCCTGTCCGTCTGCACACGGCGCCTCCGGACACGGCCTTCTCTCCTGTTCTGAGGCTGCACCGGGGAGCTCTCTGCACTCGGCTCGTCCGCGAGGACGCACGCCTGGGAATGCGGTCCTTGGAGCCAAGGCAGGGCCGCTTGGAGGGCCCGGGAAGCTTTGCCCACCTGAACAGCGTGGGCCCCGCCAGCCAGTCCCGGCTGTCACTTCCCTGATGGCCGGACCCCCAGACCGAGACCCTTGCTTCAGTTTGCATTAATCTGTATTTACTCAGAGTCTCCTTTTATTTTTTAATCCTATGCTTAATGTAGTCTTTTTTTAATGTTTATTTTTGAGAGAGAGACAGACAGAGTGTGAGCAGGGGAGGAGCAGAGAGAGAGGGAGACACAGAATCCGAAGCAGCTCCAAGCTCTGAGCTGTCAGCACAGAGCCCGACAGGGGGCTTGAACCCACGAACCGTGAGATCAGGACCTGAGCTGAAGTTGGATATTTAACTGACTGAACTCCCCAGGCTCCCCAGAGGCTGTTTGTTTGTTTTTTTAATTTTAAGTTTATTTTTGTGAGAGAGCATGAGCATGAGCAGCTGTCAGCACAGAGCCTGATGTGGGGCTCGAACCCACGAACTGTGAGATCATGACCTGAGCCGAAGCCGGACGCTCAACTGACTGAGCCCCCCAGGGGCCCCTGTTGTTTTTAAGTCAGAAGCCCTCCCCCTGCTTGTTTCCCACTGCGGGTTGCTCGTCTCCCCCTGGGTGCCCACCCAGGGCCGCCCCGTCACCCTGCATGGCGGTCTTCCAGACCAGCAGGCCAGGCTGCCCGATGTGGCCTCCTTCTGTGATGGGGGTTCTGTTAGAACATGTCAGGCCCAGGCGCCCCGGGCCACATGGGCTGTTGAGCCCCTGAAACACGGCTGGTGTGACTGAGGCACCAAATTTTGTATTTTCAACAAAATGAAATTTAAACATTTTTTAAAATGTAAGAGTCACATCATAGTGTGGACGTACTTAGCAAGACTGTACACTTAAAAAGGGCTAATATGTTTGGGGCGCCTGGGTGGGGGGCTCAGTCAGTTGCACGTCCGACTCAGGTTCAGCTCAGGTCATGATCTCGCGGTTCGTGGGATCGAGCCCCACGTCGGGCTCTGAGCTGTCATCGCAGAGCCTGCTTAGAATTCTCTCTCCTCTCTCTCTCTCTGCCCCTCCCCTGCTCTCTCTCTCTCTTTCTCTCTCTCAAAATGAATAAAGAAACATGAAGAAAAAAAACTAAAAAATGGCTAGTGTGGTAAATTTTATATATGTCTTATCACAATTAAAAATAAAGTCAGCGTAGGAGCGCCTGGGTGGCTCAGCCGGTTGTGTGGCCCACTCTTGATTTCAGCTCAGGTCATGATCTCCCCGTTTTGTGGGATCCAGCCCCGCGTGGGGCCCTGTGCTGACAGCTCAGAGCCTGCTTGGGATTCTCAGTCTCTCCCTCCCTTCCCGCCCCTCCCCCACTTGTGCTGTCTCTCTCTCTCAAGATAAATAAACTTAAAAAAGTTAAAATTTAGGAATTTTAGTTTTACAGGATGACGTGAGCTCTGGAACAGACAGCGGTGCTCGGACTTAATGCCACTGACCCGTACGCTGAGCAGTGGTTAAAGCGGCCTGTGTCACGTTACGTATACTGCGCCGCAATAAAAAAAGAATAAGTCAGCAACATTCAAACAAAGACATGTCTCGTTTCAGGAGGCGCAGTGGCCTTCGTATTGGACGACACGGTCTCAGACCTCGCGGCCAAGTCCTCACACGGGCTGGCCCACAGGGCACCCCGCAGGTCTCCATGCCTCAGACCTGCCCCCCCTTGGGTTTTCCTGCACCTCCAGTCTCTTGTCCCCGCAGAAAAGCGGTGCTGACCATACTGGTCTCTGTTTCTTCCTCTTTAAAACGAATAGCGGGGAGGTGGGGACGCCTGGGTGGCTCAGTCGGTTAAGTGTCCAACTTCAGCTCAGGTCATGATCTCACAGTTGGTGGGTTTGAGCCCCGCGTCGGGCTCTGTGCTGACAGCTCAGAGCCTGGAGCCTGCTTCCGATTCTGTGTTTCCCTCTCTCTCTGTCCCTCCCCTGTTCACACTGTCTCTCAAAAATAAATTAAAAAAAAAAACATAAAAAAACAAAAAAACGAATAGCGGCTCCCTGGCTTACTGCGGGTGGGGGAGGACTGTAGATGCCTGGCCCCCGTGCTGTGGGGGAGGTGCTGCTGGTGGCAGGTGGTGGGGCCAGGGGCTGGGGGTCTTGAGTGAGGGCTGTAGCCGCGGGGCTCTCCCCGACCCAGCACCGCCTGGCGTTCGGGGCCCAGCGAGGTGTTCATCTCGATGGACATGCAGAGGCTCGCTGTCCCCTGTGTCCTCGTGGTGCCACGGCTGAGCCCATCTAGAAGGCGCTCCGTCCGTCAGCTGCCAAGACGAACGAGAGAAACAGGGCAGCCCGCCCCACGCCGAAGCAGGTCACGGTCGGGCCGTCCCAGCAGCTGGGCCGTCTGGCTCTGGCCGCGTGGATGCACCTGCACAGCCACATCCGTCCCCGATCGCAGGCTCTGGCCGCGCGAGGGATGCGTTTCTTACCTAGAGACGTTTTCCTCCTGCTGAGCGGATGTGGAACATTCACGAATCCCTTGTGTGGCCCAGAAACCTCACCGAGTGTTTTTCCGCAGTTTGCAGACGGCGTGTACCTCGTCCTGCTCATGGGGCTCCTGGAAGACTACTTCGTCCCCCTGCACAACTTCTACCTGACGCCAGAGAACTTCGACCAGAAGGTATGTGCGCGGTCTCCGTCCTTGGGGCGGCCTAGGACACGTGTGTCACCGCGCACAGCCTGGAGCATGCCCCCGGTGGCTCTTTCGGGAGTCCGGCCGGATTCTTCCAAAAAATAAAACGTGGCCCAACAAGGGGCTTAGACATAGCTCGACCCTCAGTAGTGGAAATCAGCCCCTGGGCAGGGCCAGCCGCAGCCAGGGGTCGGGGCCACGCTCTGGGTGGGGGCTTCCCCAGGGGACGGTTCTGTCCTTCACCACCGTGGCCGGATGTCAATAGGTTTGCAAATCCTTCCTGTCTTGCCACCTCTGATCAGCGGTGGCACAGAGTCCCGTGGAGCGGCTGGGACACCACTGTCCCCGCCCCTGTTCTCAGGCAGTTAAGGTGTTTCTGTTTTCTTCCCATTAAAGTAATAGGGTATCTTGTCGAATGTGCGTGTTCACACGCGTGTGTGTATCTGTTCTTGTGGCTTGTTTTTTAGGAAAGTCCCCCCAGTAGGATCGTTTGGGGCAAAGGACCGAGCCTGTGGGGCACCTGGGCTCGGTCAGTTGAGCGTCTCACTCTTGATTTCAGCTCAGGTCGTGATCCCAGGACCGTGGGATCATGCTCCACATCAGACTCCGCCCGGAGCGTGGAGCCTGCCTGGGATGCTCCCTCCCCCCCTTCGTCCTCTCCCTGCCTCACCCTCTCTTTTTCTCGAAGAAAAAAACAGAACAAAACAGAAAGGGGGGCCCAACCTCTGAATTTGGGTGGCCACGTCCCCCGTGTCCCCGCGGCGTGCCGCCCCGGCCGGCGTGCCTCCTGCTCGGGGCTTCCCGGAGCCCAGCCCGCCAGTCTAGCTACCGCGTCGCCTTGAGGAACTTGGTTTGCGGGCCGTTCCGATCGCTTGGGACTCACAGGCATGTGTCCTTTCGTTTTCCCGAAGCGCTAGGCCCGGGAGGCAGGCAGGCAGGCGAGCAGGGGCGGCCGCCGGGGAAACAGCCGACCGCGGGCCGGTGTTGCTCAGTCTGCGCACGGCTGGCGCCTTGCGGGCAGCTCGCTGGGGGCCAGATGCCTCGCCTGCCAGGATGGACTGAGGGCAGAATGGAGCGGTCCCGGCATGTCTGAGCCATGGGCACGGAGAGCGCGCGGGCAGGCAGGGCGCCTGTGCTGGCCGTTCTGGAAACGGGAATGTGGGTTTGCAGGCCCGGCCGGGCTGGCTGCAGAGACACTCTCCTTGGTTCAGATTCAGAACGCTGCCGGCACCGATGGCTCATTGAGCCAAGCAGGTGGAACTGGGCTTCCCTCCGAGATGCGGCTGTGCAAGTGGCCGGGGCGCCTTCTCTCCGGCCCCGGCCTTAGTCCCTTTGAAACAGGGAGGAAAGGTTTTGTCGGTTGCTGCCCTGGCCTGGGAGGCGTGAGACGTGACCGCCCGCCTTCGCCTCTGCGTGGGAGCCGTGAGGGGAAGGCTCTTTTAGGGGACAGCGTCCAGCGTGCCCGGAGCCCCTCCCCCCTCGAGGAGGGAGGCCCCTGGACACAGGTCTGCGGGCAGCTGGGGCTCTCCTCGGGGAAGATGCTGGAATTCGGGGTATTCCTGTCAGCCCCCTGCCCCCAGATTCACTCCCTGCTTTTTTTGGGGAGTGGCGGTCATCACGGCAGCCCCTGGCCAGTTCTTTGTGAGCTCGGCCAGCTCGAGGGTGGCCAGTGCTGTCTCCGCTGCATCGACCTGAACTTGCTCCAGGCCTGTCCGTACGCCCAAGCCCTCGGGCGCTGCATGCAGAGGGCTGGGTGGGCCACGGCTGCCAGGCGACCCCCACGAGGGATCTCCCGGGGCCCGGACTCTGCGGGGTACATTTGCTCCAGCTCTGTTTCCCGGACGAGGGCACTAAGGTTCAGGGGACAAAATTAGAGACATCTCAGGGGTGCTGTCCCCAGGCAGAGGGAGGACCTGTGGTTTTTAAACAGTTGCACTGGGTTTTAAAACATGAGGCCAGACAGCTCAGACCCCCTCGGTTTCTGCATAGACACTACCCTTTGAACTGAGACATCAGTACAACACGGGGTTTTGTTCTTTTAATTTTTTTTGTTTATTTTTGAGAAAGACAGAACACGAGTGGAGGAGGGGCAGAGATCGTGACCTGAGCTGAAGTCGGATGCCTAACCGACTGAGCCCCCAGGCACCCCTTTTTGTTTTGTGATCTTACTCTATAGGACCCCCTTTGCTGAGGACCCTGTGCCCATCGATTATCTTTCTGGAAGACTCCGCAGCATCCCTCTCTCTGGGGGCTGGACATTCAGAGGTGGTTCTTAGCAAGCGTTCTCAAGGTGTCCTTCCCTTCTGTCCCCTCATCTGGTCCTCTCCCTCTGGACGAGGAAGCGGGATCTCAGAAGGGCTGAGACACAGCCCAGGCTCACACAGTCAGTAGGGCCAAGCAGCTGGAAGAGCCCCCTCCTATTCTTCTCTCAACTGGAACCTTCTATTCTTTTCTCAACTGGCCAGGTTTTCAAAAAATCCTTTGAACTGCAGCAAGAAAGGAGTGCGGGGTGTCCTGGCCATGGGTCTGGGCTCCCAGGGGGCAGCATGGGGCGTTGGGGCAGGGCGTGCGGCCTGGTCCCCTCGGGCCTGGAGAGCTGTTGGCTCCTCTGTCTGCCCTGTCCCAGGAGCCCTGGGCTCAGGAGTGGCTTCTCTTAGGGTGGAGGTGAGGGCGGGGCTGAGACGGAGCCGGAGGTGGTGACTTCCTGTCTGGCAGTTTCCTCCAACTGAGAAGGAAGCAGGAAGACACTCGTCCACCGCTTAGCGGAGCAGCTGCGGGGAAGGGGGTCTAGGTGGGAGGTGCTCCCTGCAGGGGCACTTTGGAGGAGCCGCCCCTCTCAGTCTGGGGTCGGGTCCCGCTGCGTGCTAAACAGGGACATTCGTCCTGCTCATGACCAGCCCGTGCTCGTGAAGGACCCTCAGTCCCCTGGAGGAGGCCCTGCGACCATGTCCCAAGTCGAGGCGCCTTCCAGACCTGCTTCCCCCTCTCGGTCACCCTGTCTCCGTCCCGACTCCAGGCCCGTTGGCCCGTGTGAAGCAGGGGCCAGAGGGTGCCGGCCAGTGTGGGAAGGGCCACGGGTCTGAACCCGGTCCTGAGCGGTTGAATCCCGTCTCCGTCCCGTCCAGCCCTGAGCCTTGCTTGGCACAGACATCCTAACCCGTCTTGGCTCCGGGCCCCTCGAGGGCGGGGGCGTCTCACACCCTACCTGGCCTGCCCTTCTGGCCTTTTCCAGAGGGCCTCAGAGCGGCCCAGTGTCCTCCAGCCGCCTCCCCTCCATCTGGTCAGCCCGCCCAGCTCTGGGTGTTGAACGGACTGTCCCCACACTGGGCCTATCCCTGCACCAGACCCCTCCCCACACTGGACCTGCCCCCACACGGCCCGTCCCCAACCTGGGCCCCTCAGCGTGCTGCCCGCCGGCGCTGCCCAGAGCCCTGGTGGCCTCCCCGTGGTTGCTGTGGGTTTGACCATCTGAGGGTCTCCTTCCTGGTTAATTACTAAACTATAAGTAAAATTAGCATGCTTCCGGCTCGTTTACACTGAAATCCAGAAGGGGCTCCCGTGGAAAGGATGCTGACCCAGAGTCCCGGGTCCCTGGGCTCTGACCCTGTGCTTTCTTTTATTCCTGGGGCCCCGTGTCTTGTCTCTGACAGCCCGTGGGCCCCGCAGGTGGCGGGCTGTGACCTGGGCCCCCTGCCTCTCTGTGACCCGGGCCGTGGACACAGCAGACAGGGCGCTTTTGTAAATCTCTTCACGACGTGTTTCCAGAGCACCAGCTGTCAGCATCCCTGTGGCCGAGTGGTACCTTTTCATTTCAGGAAGAATCCATGTGCGGGGGACAGCGGGGGGACCCAGGGGGACCCACCTTCCTGTGACATCCGGCAGGTGGAGGCCAGGAGCAGGGTCCCACTGCCTGCACCGCCATGCTGACTGCAGTTCCAGCAGGGTCCCTGGTGCCCTCCCCCCGGGCTATGACCTGCCTGTGGCTACGCACATGAGCTCCGAGAGGCCCTCTCCTCCTGCGGCGGGCCCTCGGCTCGGTGCTGGGGACTGTGCTCGGGGCCGAGTGCCTCTGGGAAGTGACTCGTCTTCTCTGAGCCTCATTTCTAAACTCAGGAGATTTTTTTTTTTTTATTTTCTTTTCATGTTTATTTCTGAGAGAGACCGAGCATGAGCAGGGGAGGGGCAGAGAGAGAGGGAGACTCAGAATCGGAAGCAGGCTCCAGGTTCTGAGCTGTCAGCACAGAGCCCAACGTGGGGCTCGAACCCACAAACTGTGAGATCATGACCTGAGCTGTAGTCGGACGCTCAACCGACTGAGCCCCCCAGGCGCCTCACTGAGCCTTATTTCTAAAAACAGGGTCACTGTCACTTATCGTGTGGCCCACAGCAGAGCCGGCACTGGGGGACCCCTGAGCCCCTGAGACCAGGCTTTGTGCCTTCCCCCCTGCATCTCTGAGCTGCCCCCCTGATCACTGGTGAGGGGAGTAAGGAGCATCTAGTCAACATCTTCACCCTGCCCCTCCCCCCGCCCCGTGCCTGCACTGGGCCCCGTGGGTCCTGGTGGCCGCAGGGACCTCAGGGCTCCCCCAGGCCGTCTTTGTTCCCACCTCGTCCTTTCAGAAGAAGAGCAGCAGATGGAGGATGGGCCTGGGAGCGGCTGCAGAGCCTCACCCCTGCTCTGGCTTCCTCCGCAGGTTCACAACGTGGCGTTTGCCTTTGAGCTGATGCTGGAGGGAGGCCTCAAGACCCCCAAGGCTCGCCCTGAAGGTAATGCCCCGCCCCGGCCCTGCTGACCCCCCCCATGCCCCCCCACCCCGTGTTCCAGGACCGGAAGCTGGTTTTTAGCAACCCCTTGTCTTGGAGGGCATGGCCTCTGCCCGCGAGCCTTAGGACCTTTGTCCCCCTGTGGTGCCAGCGCCCAGGCTACAGATGCTCTTTCCTGCCTGGAAGGATGGAACAGCTCGCTGGCGGCTGGGTTGATGTCCCTGGTGGCCAGCGGAGCGCAGCGCTTGTGAGCAGGGACGAGCACGGTCACGCTGCGCGAAGGTCTGAGTAGCAGCGGGAGCCCTGGGGAGCCGGTGGTGCGGCCGCCACAGCAGGGAGCCCGGGGAAGCGGGAGCGGGCTGGTCCCTCCCGCGGACCTGCCCGTTCACAGAGGGCATCAGGCTGCTTGCTGCCTCCGGCTCGGTGTCCCTGACCTCCTGTCACTGCATGATGGGCAGTGAGGGGGGGTCGCTGGGGCCACAGCCTCCGGCCCGTGTAGCCCCTGGGAGCCCCGGTGTCTGTGTGGCTCCCGAGCTCACACTGAGGGTAAACCGATGGGCAGGCTGGCTCTCCTCGGTGAGTCCTGGCCTCCTGCTCTGACAAGCCGGGGTCGCGAACGCCCCGGGACTCGGTGTGAGGACAGTTGTGGACTCACAGCGGCCGCTCAGCCTTCCTCCGTAAGAGATGCTATTTTTGCTCCCGGGGCTGGGCCCCTGCAGGGAGAAAGCAAGGCGATCATTCTGGGGCCCGACAAGGGGCTTTTCCATCATCTGGTCTGACAGACTGGTTCCATGGTGGGGACAAGCCCAGGGCGCCGACCAGGGAAGTCGCTCGTCTGAGGTCACGGACAAGTGAGATGACCCAGGTCCCCGCCATCCAGGAGGACTGGCCCCTTTCCCACCAGAGAAGGCAGCCTGGACTCCGGGCTGTCGGCTCCTCCGAGGGTCCTGCCGTGGGCCACCCCTGGCCCCGTTGCTTTACCTTGAGGGGGCCCCCAGCCGCCCTGCCCTGGAAGGTCCCCCCTCGGTCCCGGCACAGGTGGGCCCGTGGCTGTTGGACCCAGTGAACATCTCTGGCTGTCGGAGCCCCCACCACGGAGACACCATTGGTCCCCACGCCTGCCTTGCTGGAGACCCCTGGCCGTCCCAGGGCCCCGCCAAGAGGGAGGTGGCCCACGGCCCCTCCTGGCAGCCTGTCTCGGGGTGGCACCGCCCAGGGCTTCCTGGAAGTGGGGGCTGTCGGTCTTCCAACCACAGTGCTCTGCTGTGGACGTGCAGGCGCTCCGGCCCCGGGTCAGGTGCCTTCACCCCGGCTGTGGTCTCTCTGTTCCCTTCCACAGATGTGGTGAACCTGGATCTCAAATCCACCCTGCGGGTCCTTTACAACCTGTTCACCAAGTACAAGAACCTCAAGTGACCTTGGAGAGCGGCAGGGGCCTCTGCGCGGGGCGGGCGGCTCGCCGGCTCCCCTCCAAGCCCCCCCACCCCCACCCCCTCCCCACGTGGCCTTGTTTGGACCGTGGCTCCTCAACCCCTTTGTGTAATTCCTGGCACTCCGCAGCGGGGAGCATCCTGGGAAATGCGGGGCTATGCACTCCTGTGTGGGGCTCTGCCCTGGGCACCCTGCACCCCCAGCCCGCGGGAGGGGCGCCCTGCCGTCCCCTGCACCCGGCGATCAGCGACCCCGGCGATGAGAACACAGGAGCTCTGGCCGAGCCGTGAGACTCGCCGGAGTGATCTGGACACTCACTCTCCTCGGAAGCGAGATCTTTCCAGGACAAAGCGTTTCATAGTTTTAAAAGCTGCTTGCAAAGTCCCCGAAGCTTCCGATGGGACAGGAGGGCCCATGCCACCTTCCGCTTCTTGACCAATGTTCTTTCATTTGCTTTTTGCACGAACATCTAAGACCCAGATGCCCCGGCCGCCGCGGCGCGGGAGGAGGGTTTGGCGGAGGCTATTTCTGGATTTCTTTTCTTCTGCTGCTGCTGCTGCTGCTTTTCTTGTTTGTTTTGTGACAGCCAAAGGGGCCGTCAGGAGCTACATCTAAAGTGTTGCTCGATACATCTCAGAGGCCCTGTTTGGGAATAGATGTGTTTTTTAAACATCTAGAAAGGGGCTCTGTCAGCTGGCCAGGGGCTTCCAGAAGTAGTGCCACAGGCTCAGGCGGCAGAGACGGTAGCCTCCCAGGCCTGGAGGCCAGAGGTCCAGCGTCACGCTGTTGGCTTACAGATGCCCTTCCTCTCCATGTCCCTGTGAGTGTCTGTGTCCTGATCGCTTCTGAAGACACCAGTCACGATAGGTTGGGGCCCCCACGCGACCTCACTTTAACGTACTGACCTCTGTCAAGACCCTGTCTCCAAATACAGCGACATTCTGGGCCCTCGGGATGAGAGCTTTGGCATATGGGTTCCAGGGGACACCGTCCAGCCCTTAGTGGGGGGACGTGGAGTGCTACTACCCCTCCTCCCGAGTGTGGCTTTCTAGAACCCTGCTGGCTTCCCCCGCGGGTCACTCGGGGCCACCTGCTCCCCATCCCCCGCTCACTGCGGCTCAGGAGAGAAATAGGGCCTCCTCCGCGGGGTTCCAGGCACCTGCTCACCCCATGCCCGGGGCCCCCACACCTCAGCCTGCATCCCGGGCCCTTGCTGCCCAGCAGGATGGGCCTTTCTCTTCCCTTAGGTGTCTGCTTCCCGCCGTCGATGGGCGCTGCCGAGCCGGCAGGTTGGCACTAAATCGCAGGCCGGTGCCCCTGACTCAGGAGTAGTTTACTGTCCTGGCTCAGGCCCGCAGCTGCCGGGCTGGGGCCGGTTTCAGAATCGCCGTGTGGATGGAGGGGGTTTCCCAGCAGGGGGGGCCTGCAGCTGTGAGAGAGCAGGGCCGGCTCGGGACGGTCGCTCATCCTCGGGTCAGCCCCGTTGGCCTAGCCGCCGTATTGTCAGGATGTGGGTTTCAGGGTCTGCCACGCTGGGGCATCTTCTTGGGGTGACGGGCAGCAGAAGCAACTTTTCCTAATTCCGGAAGGTTCTAGAACCCTTCCTCAAGTGACCTGCATTTTCAGTGAATCGTGTTTCCGTGAAGGGAGGTCCTCACAGGAACTAAGTCACAGCAAGACCGTTTGCACCCGAGCGGCAGAGGCTGGAGGTGACGGGGCCCGAGTGCGGGGTCACCTTTAATCCCTCTCTGGGTGGCTTTGTCTGCGTCCTCTGCTGGCCACGGGGAGGCTGCCTGCAGCTTCGCTTCCCCGCCGAGCCGTGTGCCCCAGTGTCCTAACGCGTGTGACAAAGAGCTGTGTTTTAAAGGAACCGAATGCTTTTTTCGCCTCTGTCTTTTTAACTGTCCTGAGCGATGTCTGTCTTGGATTTCTGGATATGAAAGGAAAGCCACTGAGACCCTGGCCGTGTTGCTGACGCTGCCTGGCGGGCCGAGGCCTGTCCTGAGTGCCGCCGGCCAGCCCGCCCCACCGCAAACCTGACCTCTTCCCCAGCCGGGGGCTCGGCGGTGCCGTGCGGGGCACACAGCGTGCTGTTATTTATTCCAATAAAGGGCTCGAGAGCACGGAGCTGTCCCGGCTCGTGTCTGATGTTTCTTCCGCGCCCTTAGTGGTCTGGTCCGGGCCAGCCCAGTGCTTGGGGCTGGGACGCACAGGCTCCGGAACCTTCCAGTCGGACCAGGAGGCAGGCAGGGGAGTGGAATGGGGCCAGATGGGTGAGGCGGAGGCTTTGCTGGGCCGGATCCACCGGAGCAGAGAGGACAGGGACCCAGGAGGGGAGGAGTGGAGGGGGCGGGGCGGCCCATCAGCCGAGTTTCGGGGCAGAACCGGAGAGGCTGTTTCAGGGGGTGGTGTCCTTGCACTGCATCGAGGGACCCGGGGACCCTCGATGGTAGCCAAGGCTTCATGCCCTGATGTAAGCCTTTCCTGCCGAAGTCATGGGGTGACTCCGGCACCTCGAAAGAATCCCAGACTGCCGCCCCAAAGGACCCCGGCTTCGGAGAAACGCCTGCTCCAGATCCACTTTGCTCCCGTGTGACTGCTGGCTGATTAGCTCTCCCTCACTTTCCACGGCGGGAATTTCCCTCCAGTTTCCCTCCCTTGAGATCCGCCTTCCTTGGGGCTCCTGGGGGGCTCAGTCAGTTAAGCTCAGGTCATGATCTCACAGATCGTGAGTTCAAGCCCCGCGTCGGGCTCTGTGCTGACAGCTCGGAACCTGGAGCCTGCTTTGGTTTCTGTGTCTCCCTCTCTCTCTGCCCCTCCCCTGCTCATACTTTGTCTCTCTCTCCTTGAAAAATAAACATTTAAAAGAAAGCCATCATGTAAAACAAAGATCCGCCTTCCTGAGTCCGGGTTCAGCTGCCTGTACCTGGGGCGTCTCTAGTTGCTCGAAGCAGCAAGGAATCGAAGGCAGGAAATGAGGTGACCCCGGAGCCACAGGAAGGCTGGAGCGGCAGGCTGGGGACAGGCCCCCCTCGGGGATGCTTTGAATGACACCGCAGTGCCGGCTGCCGCTGCCGGGACCAGGAGGCTGCTGAGCCGCCGCTGGTCCTCACGGCTCCGGTGTCGGGCCAGATACTTTCCGTTCGCCTCTCCGGATGCTCTCGCCGGCGTTTTCGAGTGCTTCCTTGCCGCTGGCTTCCGTTTGGATCTGGCCCGCGGGAGGCCCTGGCAGGAAGGAGTGTGGGGGAGAGTGAGCGAGGTCAGGGGGTCTGTCCCCCCCAACCCCCCCACCACCCCTCTGCTGGGTCACCGTGGGCCGGAGCGCTCCTCTACCGCACCCCTGGCTGGCGGCCCGCTCAGAGCTCCGGGGATCTTCCTCTGGGCTCTGGTGTCCGCTCTGGCCTCTGCCTGCTCCGGCTCTGGGGTGGTGGCAGCTCACTGATGGTGCTAGTCTTGGGGTGATCCCAGGGTTGTGGGATCAAGACCCACAACAGGTCCATGCTGAATGTGGAGCCTGCTTAATTTCTCTTTCTCCCTCCGCCATCTCCCTTGCTAACTTGCTCCCTCTCTCTCTCAAAAAAAAAACAAACAGCTAAAACCTATGTTTCCTTCATCAGCTATTCAGTAAATATTAGTAGTCACATCAGTAATACTTTTTGTCATTCTTATAGCTTGTTGTGAACCGCCCCCTTCATTCCTGCTTCCTCCCTGCTCTGCCCCTTTTCTGCCTCATCCATCAGCAGAGAAAGGGTGCTTGGCTCCCTGGTCCCTCAAGATTCAAGGTCAGGACACCAGCTCGGGTCTGAGCTGACCCCCAACTGTCCCTCCATCCGGAGCTCTTCTCTGAGACTCGTTTACACCTCGGCACGCACTGTTCCCTCTGCCTGGAGCATTCTCACAACCTCTCCCCCTGGCAAACTCCTAGTCGTGCGTCAAGGGCCACTTCCTTGGGAAAACATCTTCACCCCCTAGGGTGACCCCACAGCATCTTGGCCTTGGGCATTGGTCTAGGCCCTGGGACACAGAAGACCTTCAGCCCTGCAATAAGGAATCATAGGAATCATACAGAGAACTTCCTTTAGGTAAGGCAGTTAGGGAAGGCTTCCTGAAAGAGGAGGCATTTAGGCAGATGATAAGGATGAGGACTTAGCTGTTTTAAAAGCTGGCAGAGGAACCCCTGAGTGTGAAGACCCCGGAAAAGGAAGGTAGCAGAAGAAAGGGGATCCACCTGGCTGGGTGCTGGGAGGGGGGGAGGTGGTCCGTGGTGCATCAGCACGTGTGGGCGGGGCTGTGCAGACTGGATTTTATCTTATGAGCGGTGGGATGCTGTGGGTGGTTTTGCCAGGCAGGGGGTGGGGTGTCGAGCCAGGGGGCTCCTGGGTGGTCCGGGGGCCGGGGGAGGAAGTGGGGAAGAGGGGCTGGCTGGGTGGAGGGATGGCCTGCGGCCTGGCCCGCGGTTCCCCGTGGCGGGGAGGTGGGGGTCTCTGGCCTCAGTGGCTTGGCTGGTGCTGCCACTTGGAGATGGGGAGACCAGGAGGGGCCATGGGGCGGGGAGAGGGGGACCAGGAAGAAGTGGCAGATCTGAGTTGCCCGCGAGGCATCCGAGGACCCGGAGGACTGGTTGGGTGCCTGGCGCTCGGGGGACAGGGCTTTGCGGCGGGACGTGGAGGCAGCGGGCCCTGCAGCTGAGCGAGAAGGAAGCTGCCGGCAGACGCAGCGGGGCAGGCCCTGCGGAAGCCACAGGCCCGGAGGAAGTGAGCGGCGCGCGTGCCCCTGCCCCCCCCTGCCCCCCTACCCCCCCAGGGCTAGGAGCCTGCTCTGCTCCGGAAGCCAGGGATCACGATTTGAGCTACGTGGCCTTCATTTCTGGGCATGGAGGAGGCAGCCAGGTGAGTCTCAGCCCACGGGGGCCCTCGGCTCGGGGCCTCCTGCCCGTCTGTGATGTTCGGGGCGGGAGCTCACAGACGGGGGGCTTCCCGGGGTGGGGGCTCGTGGAGGCTGACCCCAGACAACACACCCTTAACTGAGGCCACCAGGGAGGGGCTCGGCCAAGCAAAACCCTGAGTCCTTGTGTCCCTCGGGCCACCCGTGCATAGAGGCGGCCATTCGTCCCTTCCTCCTGGGGCCGGACAGGCAGAGGGCACGGTCCCCCTTCCTGGGTGGCCGGGTGGACTGTCTCCCCTGAGCGTCATCCAGTGTGCGGGAAAGAAAGGCCACCCCGTTTCAGATGAGGAAACTGAGGCCGGGGGAGGGAGGGCTGCCCAGCTCTGTGTCCACTCCACTGCCTTTGGGGAGCTCCGAGGCCAGCCCTGTCTCGTGAAGATCTTTAGGACCAGAAAGGAGGGGGATTCGCCCGAAGTCACGTAGCTAGGGGGAGGGGGAGGGAGCCTAGAACCCGGGCCTCCTGACCCCAGCCGGGGCTCCTTCCTCTCCTCTGGCCACGTCCGTCGAACCAAATCCTGTACAAAAGGAGGCTTGGGAGTTCAGAGGGCAGGGCTGGCTGCGAGGGTGATGGGGTGGCCCCCGTCCACACCCAGTCTTCCCACAGTCGGGGTCCCGCTGGTGCAGCCAGACCTCCCAGGGGGGCTGGAGCTGACCCCCATTCTGCACCACACGCCTGCCCCAGTGTCTGTCTGGGGCCCCAAATGCTGGGGAAACACTGAGGGCAAAGCTGCTGGCTGAGCAGGAGAGGAAGTGAGCCCAGGGCAACAGGAAGTGAGCCCAGGGCTGCCCTCGCAAGGGGCCCCGTCCTGCCCGGGGTGAGCCCGGCCGCTGCCCAGAAGGAGCACCCGAAGGGGGCCACACACGCTCTGTACCTGCTGGCCCCTCCCACGCCGGCCTGAGACCCCCCTGCACACAGAGAGGCCGAGGCTGCCGAGCCCCGCCGTAGACGGCCCCGTCCGGCACCGGGCCAGGCACGGCCAGGCCGCCGGCTGGAAGCCAGGCCTCCACAGAGCGGCACGTGGGTCTGGGTGGTGTGGGCATGCCAGCCTGGGCCCCTCATGCCAAGGCTGCTGGTGCCACTCTGTGCCCACCTATCTCGGGCCCAGGGAGCCGGAGAGGACGGAGGAGTCAGTTCCCCGTCCCTGCCCCCGCAGGATCTCAGGTTCTCGATGTCAACCATCCGGGTGTTCTGGGCAGCCCAGACCTCGGCCCGCCCCAGGTGTCCTCCGGGGTTTCCGGATCTTGACGAGGAGGAGGGGGCCGCCCTACCCTGACTGCAGGGAGCGGGGTCCAGGCCTTCCGGCGCTGCAGGAGGGCTGTGGGCTGGGCGCCCCGCACCCGACCCAGGAGGCGCCGTTTCGCTGCCAAACCTCTGCTCAGGCTGTGCCCTCGGCCACAGGCTTCTCTCCACCCCCGTGCCCTGCCAGAATGGGCCCCGTGGCCCCCTTCTCATCAGGGGCGCCTGTCCCCTTGCCTGGGCAGCCCCCACCCCCTCCCTGTGTCTCACGGCCGGAAAGAAACGACGCACCGAGCCAGTGTGGGGCTCCTCGGAAGGTGACACCCTTTGTCCCCCGCGTCCCCCAGGGCCGGCAAGGGAGAGATGGAGCCAGAGTCCCTGTACAACCTGCTGCAGCTCCCGAAGGCGGAGGGCATGCCGGCGGAGGTGGAGCTCCCGCAAGGTGCCCGCGGGGGCCGGGGGGCGGGGGGACGGAGGGGAGGGCCTGCGTGGCAAGAACCAAACGGGCAGGTCTGGGTCCTGCCTTGCTCTCCAGGTCGTTACCTGAACACCCAGCTCTTTTGGCCCCTGACAATGCCTTCTGCTTCATCCTTCATCCAGCACACTCCCCCATCCCAGCTTCCAGAAACTTCTGCAAGTGCCCCCGTATGCCTCATAACCGCACATCTCGAGTCTAATGATGACGTGGATGATGTGACACTGATTGCGCCTATGTGCTGTGCGCCCCTTACAAGCCGCACCTGTTTCTTGCTCTGAGGGCGGGCCTTCCTGCCCCCTCGTACAAGCAAGGAAACTGAGGCCCAGCGAGTGGTGTGGCAGAGTGGCAGGTG